>JAHREE010000161.1:488166-638120 GCA_033628505.1 Tringa tobata
GATAAAACTTAAAGACAAAGTTTATGAAAGCAAAGCAGTGCAAGAGAGATTGATCTACTGTTCTTCTGGCAAGATTGGCACTAATACTAAATTCAGGGAGTGATATACCTAAGGACCATACTAGATTCACCTTATTAAAGTTCTTCATGATGGTTCTGGATTTTTAAATTATTTTTTAACTTTTACTACTCTTTTTGCTTTTTGTTTCTAAGAAATTGCCTCATCAGAACTAAGCAGTTGAACAAGTGATTCATGTAACACTCATCAGTATGTCCAACCTGAGTAACATTATCTGATTCCTGGAAGCCTTATCCTTCCCATCTCCACTTTTTGTTCCACCCTTGTCTTACACTGTGTTCAGTCTGGGAGCAGGCAAGGACAGGGACCTTGCCAGGTCATGTTTTTGCAGTGTTTGTGCAAGAGGGCCCTGTTCCTAATTTTTTAGCCTTTGGGGAACAGCACTGGTCAAAGTGGTTGTAACCCAAAGCCTGCTTGTGGAACATGAGAAGAGTTTGTCCTTTGATGGAGAGTGCCGTGAGCAGGATAGTGATGGTTCTTGCATGGCATTGTGTTTGTGGAGGGGCTGGGCTCTTCCCAGGGTGCCTGGCTATGCTGGCAGTTCCCTCTCCTGATTCCCAACCAGATGCTTCCTCTAAGCACCAACTGCACTGGCAGGGCTGAGGCTGGGAGAGCACACGATGTGCCTTTGGAAAGGTTCAGCTGCCCCTTCATGTGCCCTTTTGGGTCTCAGGCTAGCCAGGCTTCAGGAAGGGCAAAGAGGAGAAGGTCAGAAGATGAAAGGGTCGTTAGAGTAAAATCCTTTGCTGAGATGCAAGGCAGAATGACTTTGTCACTCAATTAGACTGGACTTTCAAAGCACGGAATGAAGTGTCGGACGCGGCAATGCAGCCCTTGTCAGCCCAGCGTGTGGGAGGCAGCCCGGCAGAGGGGAGGGAAGTGAAGAGGATTTGTTCAGCAGCTGGCACAGCAGCTGGGCCCTGCCAGCTTGCATACAAGTTGCTTTGTGCCTGTTGGTGACCAACTTCTCTGGCTGTGACACTTGGCGCTCTGCTAAGTCTACTTTTCTTAGTTCTCTTTCCCCGGTGCAAGGCTCAGCAGCAGACATGCGCCCTGAGAAAGCAAAGAGCCCAGGGCCAGCACAAAGTTTTTTATGCAAAAGATTTTAAGGCTTGTTCATATTAAGAGATTAACAAACAAGAGTTAGTGGCTTCTAAATTACATAGTGGCAAAACTCCTTTGAAAAGCAAACTAGCTTTAAATTATACGATTAAATCCCTATTAACTACTCCATCCTTATTGAATGCCTTGGACTGAAGGCTGATCCATTTCATTTCATTTCATACACCCTTCCCAAACCAGTGAGCATCAGATGAACACCCATCATGAACTGTGAAATTCAGAGCCTTTTGAGAGGAAATGTTTCCTTCATGAAATTCAAAGGTCTCTGTAACTGTGCAGAATGGATGTAAATAGGTGTGAGGGTCTTCTTCAGAGGCCTTTCTAACCCAGACTGCCCAGTCCTCCTGGCTGAAACATTAAATATCATTTGTATATGTAACTAAGTTGTCTGTATAATTTGTGCTTTTCAGTCCTGTGTGAACATTGCAAATGTGCATGGTGGTTGAGATTTTCAAAAGCCATAGGAATTAAGACACCCATAAAAGAGCTGGTGCCTAAATCCCTGAGACTGTGTGGAAAGGCAGTCACAAAAGCCGTTGGAGGATTGCAGTGAGAATGCCTTGAGGTAGGAGCTCAGCATCGTCCTAATTGGAAGCTGAGAGATTTCACAGGCAGGGCTTCTGTTTGCAGTATTTTCCTGAATCCTAGTGTCATTTAACAGTCTCAGGATGACTCTATAAACCACTCCTTATTACAGATCCAAAAAGCCGTCCTGGGAAGCCAGAAATGGTTGGATTTTATGGAGATGATTTAGACTGGTTCCTTCTACCCCATGTATCCTTCTTTCTCCTCAGCTCCACAGCACCTCTTGCCAGCATCAAACACTGTATTAGAGCCACTGCTGCAGTGCACCATCTTAAAGATTTCTCCCCAAGAATGGAGATCTGACTGTATTTCCAACTCTCTGTGCCTTAGGGGAGCTGGAATGTGGCTGAGCATCTGTCCCTGTGCTTCTGCAGCTTGAGCAACAAACATTGCTTTTACCTCTCTGTAGCCTGGATGATCCAGTGCATCCAGAATATTCCCTTCTGGCCTCTCAGCCCCAAACAGTTGCATGGCATACACATCAGTTTGAACCCAGATCTGGTACCAGGTATGTCTCTCAGCAGGGAAATCAGAGTGTAGGGCATATAAGCTCTGCACCATCCAGGCAGCCTGCCCTGCTTAGCAAGGACCAGGACCGCTCCATGACATGTATAACAAAGACAGTATAGCCTAAGTGTCATGGAAAGGATGCTCAAAACCAACCAGTTTTGGTTGGAGAGCTTCCCAATACCACCCTTCACATCTTCAGTACCCTCAGTGCTACTATAAGTGCTTTTGCGTGGCGGATGGAACTGCACTCACTGTAGCTTCTTGAAAGCTGAACACCAGGTGAGTTGCTGAAAGTCCTGAGTCTCAGCAACTCACTCGTGAGCAATCAGTGTGGAAAGCAAGGTTTTCCTATTTTGTTTCTTGCTAGGTTTTCCTACAGACCAGTTGCCATCAGAATACTGCAATCAGCTCAACATCCATCAGAAAGTGAGAATCTGTGTTGTTAGAAGGGAAAAAGAGCATCAGCTGCTTTCAGGAAGGGAGAACTGGCGCCAATTTATGGTTTGCTCTGGAAGGGCCTGACAAGCATCTTATTGAAACTGATGGAACAGCTGGCATTGATTATATTGAGTTCAGCTCCAACACGAAACTCTGAGAGCAGTTTTCAGCATCTAATGATGGCTTCCTACATAACCGCTTTGGAAACCTGATCTGCTTTCCTTCCAGCCCCATTCCAGTCCAGGTTGACTTGTGTTTCTTTGTTCACTAAAGCTCTTGTTGACTAAATCTTCTGGGACAAACACATAACTGGTGCTTAAATCCCCAGACAAAAGCAAGCACAGATGCCTTTCCTGCTTTGAAATATCCAAGGTCTTTCTCTGCATAGCAAGAATCCATGCCCTGAATGGACTCAGGGAGAGCAGAAAGGGACTTGCTGCCTGTGAGGCCTGGTTAATATGCTTCTGACTGGCTGGCTTTGTGCCTTCTCTTTAGCTCCTTGTGAATGAGAATGGCCTGCTGGCAGGTAGCCTGAGGGCTAGCTATGGCTAGCTGTGAAAGGATGAGCTGGGAAACAGGAGCAGGAATAAAAGTAGAGAGGAGCAGATGAGAAGAAGGGAAATCATTCTCATTGACTAGGGCTTTACTACTGAGACTACATCTGTGTGTGGTGTAGCCTTCTCTCTTTCTGTCTGCAGTAGACCCTACAGCACCCATCATTCATGTAATTGATTCTTGCCTTCTTGAAAGTTGCTCAGAGGGATGTTTGGGACCCAGTCTTGCCTTTGCTGATTATTTTCTCAGCACCCCAGGGCCGAACCACTGTTTCTGTGTCTGAAGGCACAGGGGTTTAGATGCCATGTGACAGTGGCATTGGCAGGACGCTGATCCTTCATCCATGTTGCTGATGTATTTTCTACTTTGGGGAGCTCCCAGTTGTTTCATTTGCATGACACACTGTAGGAATGCTTTTCTTCTCTTTCTGCCCAGCTGTTTGCTGCCAGACTTGGGTTTCTCAAATACTAGCCACAATATGTAGGAGCTAAAATTTGTTGCAGTGTCAAAGGTAAATGTTATAAGTCAGAAATAGTGTCCTCAAAGGGTGAATACTCCAGCACAGCAAATTGCCTGCTTCCAGCTTCTGGAATTTGCTTCATAAGCACAGTCACTATTGCTAATTCTTTTTATTTCTTTGCATATTTTTAGTGTGAAGACTAAAGTCTATGGACTTACAGAAGCTCAGACTGGTTTGCAAAATAGCTACTCAGTTTTCCAGGTGGCTTCTAAACTCATATTTAGAAGCTTCTCTCCTGTCTCAGTGTGAAGCCATTAAGCCATATTCAGCAGCTGACAATTATACTGAGATTTGGAAATAATAAGGGTAGTAGAAATAGTCCACCAAGATGATGTAGCTCATGTCAAGGTAACATGGAGAAACACCCAATGGTCATTCAGTGTTAGGCATGAAGTCTAGTGTGGGTTCAGACTGCTTTAAAAAAAAGAAAAGGGAAAAAATCATTTACTGAAAAGAACAAAACCAGAGGAAATAGGAACAAGGTGCCATGCGGAGCCCCACGTGCACTGGGAGGGGAAACAGAGTGAGCTGTGCCTGTGCTGGGCTGTCGGAGCGTGGGGCAGTGGGAAGCAATGGGCTATGCCTGGTTTGGGTGTTCGTTTATCTGATTGACAGAAAATCAGCATGCGTGGGAGCTGGCACGGTACATTTTCCCCAGCAGAATCAAAGAGGTCTTGGTCCCTTGGTAGCTCACAGGGGGTTTGTTTTCCTCTGCCTGGGGAGAGCACTGCAAAGGGTTTCTGTGGCAGGCCCCCAGCGCTCTTCTTCCAGCTCCCGTGTCTGTCGGGAAGGGGCTGTGTGGAGAGGGTGGGAAAGCGTCATTGGAAAGTCCTTGGTCCTTCTTGTCTGTTGCTGTTACATTTTTTAGTCTGAGGGGAGGTCCCAGGTATTTTATTTACAAGAATTGTTTCAGGGAGAATTTTCTGCACTAATTGCCACGCTGTTTACTGCCAGAGAGATGCTGGGTTTATTACTTCATGCACTTTAAAACTGGCGGAGGGTGACAGGGTTTATGATTTAATCTCTAGCAAGTGTCTCTTTTGTTGGGGGTAGGTGAAATGTTACTATCATCTGTTCAAAGGTGGAGTGACAGGTTTGTACTAGAAGCCAACTAACTGCATCTCAGAAAAATGCTGATACAATCGCACACAAGAACTGGATGAGATGAGACACTTTTCTCCCGCTTCTGCAGCGCACAGTGGAAACTGCTGATATTTGATGAGCAGTAACAAGCTGCCCTACTGTGACACCCCACCAATGCCAATTGTTTATGCCAAGTCTGCTGAGCAACCAACGTGCTGAAGAGGCAGAGTCATGTTTAGCACAATGAGATCCAGGGACTTGGGTATGTTGCAGTGTTAATTCCTGATATCGTTGTTGCTGATGAGAATTTATCTACAGTTTCGAAGAGGCAGAAAAGCTCACTCCTAAAAAGAGGAGAGTTAGAAAGCAATTGTTTCTGCATGAGCTGATCCCATCAGTCTCCACATGCCCCAGGTGTGCAGGTCCAGGATGCTAGGTCAGCCTTACCTCAGCGTTACAAATTATACTCAAATCCCCCTTATCCTTAGTAGCTTTATTGTTGATAACTGCTTCTGGAAAGCACCTTCAGGATGCACTACCTTAATTCATGGTTTGCCTTGCCTCCCTCAATCTCTCTCTCCTGCATGCACTGAAAGTCTCCCTGTTCTCTGTTGCGGTCCAGCCTTGTCCAGTCGCGGTGTGGTTCCTGTTCCCCAGCACCTCTCTGCCTGGCCCTCGGCACAGGGGGCCCTGAAGGATCAGTTCTGGGTTTGAGGGCTTTGTCCTGGCACAGCTTTACACTTGGGCACTGCTTGCTTCTTGGTTGTACCTGCACAGGGATTGCAGGTGACTGCAGATGATTCACAAGAATCTGATGAGGGTGTTTTTTCTGCTGTTGTATGGGAACTCATTACACAGGTCCTCACATTTTTCCATTTGGCAATTTAAGAGCATAGGTTTCCTGCACCATGCTGAAAAAGCCCCTCTGGCATTTGTGAAAGAGATGAAGCTAGTGTTCCCAGGCTAAAGCCAGGTTACTGAGACCTTAGCTGTATGTATTTCTCAGAGAGGAGAGTCAGAGATCTACCTAAATGGGAGCAGCTTTCTTGGCTATGTTTAAGGTGTATGTATAGATCTATAACAAGGTTGAAGAGGAGTACTTGGGGATGAAAGCACCATGTGCCTTAGAGTCTGTGACACCTATCCATCTATATGGCAGCACATCATCCTTATCCTCTGCATCACACACCTGCTAGAAAAGGCTCACCTGCCCTGTCTGGGTCCACACACGTGTGTCTGTATCCTGGTGTCAGCCTGGCTTGTCTTTAGGTCCCTCTGGAGTAAAATGGGGCAATATCTGCTTCAGAACTTCCCTTGCTGAGATTTTTAACACTTTCCATCTCTTTGTATCCTTCCATGAGGTCCTGTACACTTGTTTTCCTATATCATTCTATTTCCCCCCACATCAGGGTTACTTATACCCTTCCGCTTCCCTTTGTCTGTGCTCCATATGCTCTCTTATTCCACAAGAAAAGGCTCAGTATAGCCTCCATGCTCTCCCCTCCCAAAGCTCTGTCTTTGGTCAGTAGAGAGTGACAGACCTAGGTGAAGCTGACAAGCCAGAAAGCCGGGTGGCAGGGCTCTGTTTTCCCTCTAAACAGTTGCAAAACCATCTGTACAACTCTATATTCCTCCAACAGATCAGGAGGCCCTTCACTGCAAGCCTCGGAAGAACAAATTGACAAATATCTGAGCTGGAAGTGGACTCCCCCTGCAAGAAGGCTAGTTACAGTGTTAGAGGAGAGGGGAAATCAGAGTCATTAAATAGGAAAGGATCAACTCATCACGTGCCCTGGACTTTTTAAGCAAACACAGCAGGAGAATAGAGTAACTGTGCCTTCCCTTCCCCCACACAAATAACTGGAGTCCTTATTTCAGCAAGTGCCACACAGCTCACAGCTACGTGACTCATTTTCATTTTACAAGGCTTCTTGGTCTTAACTATGACAAAATTCAATGCCTGTAAAACTCGTGACTCTTTATTGTCACCTTCAGAAAATGGCACACCTCTTCATTTTCCTGTTGGTGGCTTTAGACTTGTCTGCTTGGGAACTTTCTTTCCTAGGACATGTTGTAGGACCTAAGGGATGGCCAAACAATCTCCATATTGCTCAGTCTGTGCAGTCCATGAACGTTAACAGTGCAGGCACGATGAATATATTTTACTATATCAACTTTTTGTGTCCTGACCACTGTTAGAAAGGCAAGGAGTGCTTGTTCTAACAAGCAAGGAGTGCTATTCTGAACACTTCTGCAAATCAGCCCCATTCTCAACATACTCTCTTGCCTTAGACTTTCTCAAGGAGGAGGGGAGTACTCCTCCTCTGCTTCTGTGTGATCCTCTTCTGACTAACAGTTCACTGTCCTTCAGCTCTGAGGTGGCTTTACCTTTCCCTAAAGTGCAGGTGACTTTGTTTTAGTGTTTAGATAGAGCCTCCCTGCCCCAACCCATTCATGCTCTGGGGAACTGGGATTTCTTCATGGCATCTGAAGTCCATGCTGTTCCTCACACATGGTCCAAGACTGTCTGAGGAAGAGCAGCTCTGTCGGTCCTGTGCTTACCATCCACCCCAGGCTCCCTTCTGAAGTGCTGGGTGGGGGAAGCTGGCTCTGGTCATGGCACAGGGGCTGCTACTGCGGGGTCCAACTGTGTGAGACCACACCTGATTATAAACACTCACCGGGTACAAAACTTCAGGACATGTGCCTGTCACTGGAGTAAGACCAGTCATTCTCTGGGTTTTAGTTTGTACAATAAAAAAGCATCCCCAATGGGGTTCCAAGGAGCTTAAGCTTGAAGCTTTGTATTTGTTTTGTCATTTTAAGAGGCTACTATTCAATCTGTAGCAGGTTTGGGTGAAAACAGGTGTTGGGATCAATCATCCAAGACTGGGAATTTAGCTCTGGAGTCCTTACCTGAAGAAGACTCTCACTGAGTCCACCGTATAGCTGGCATTTTCTGATGGCCTACCTGTCCCTCCTAGTCTCTAGACTTAAGAACAGTTTCAAATAAATCAGTGGATTTTTTTTTCTTTTCAGTTTGGTATTGTGTATTCAAATTCACAATAGTGTAAGGAAACTGTATTATCCCAAAGGAAAAAGTCACTTTCATCTTCTAGTATACACTTCCATTGTGGAAAAACAACTGAAGAAAAAAAGGTTTATTTCTTGCCCAGATCATTCTGTGCCTAATTTGCATCACTGCCTATGAACTCTTCTCTTCTGGCACAACTGAGACAGGGAGCTGCAACATGGCCTGGGAAGAAACAGCAAGAGGTAGAGGGACAGGAACTTCTTAATCTGTGTAATTGCCAAGCCAGTATATTATGTGAGTACATCCTAAATTCTCACATTTGGTGGCCTCTTCAGATGTGTCTGATCACTCTGTGTGGCAGCAGAGAGAGGCAGAAACTGGTTTTAGGAGATTTTAAATAGGCAAGAGTTGCAGAGGGTGTTACTAAACTGTAGATTTCAATCAGTAATCCCCAGGAACATGAAGATCATTAGCTTTGGGCATTTCACCATAGTGTCACTGCAGAGGATTTATTCTGTTGACCACCAGAAATACATGCAGGTGGAGAAAACATAGTTCTTACCCTCAGGAGCTCTCAGTGAGCTAAAGCCAAGCTAGCCAGGGATGGGACACAGGTGGTACCACAGAAGTGTTGACACTGGCCTTGCTTTAATTTTATTAAAAGGGATCCTTTTCAGTGACAGATACTTAAAGAGAAAAACCTCAGGAAACCCAAAGAGCTGAGGGTTATTTTGAGGGCTGTTGTCTGCTCAAGTGCAGCAGAATAACCAGCTGTTGCTTCTGCCTGGCATTTTAGAAAAAGACTCTCTGGAGACTGAAGAACAAAGACTATATATATATATGTGTATATATATACATATATATATAAGGGGGGCAGAGAAGCCCCTAGCAAGGGAACAAGCCTCTTTTACCCCAGCAGAAGTTACTGCACTATGGTGTGTGAATTAGGAGCCCATGGAGAAGCTGCCCAGCATCAGCACTGTCAGTGCTCTTTGCTCTGTGCAGCACGGTCCCCCATCTCAGGCACAGTCCTGGGTCTCCCTCTGCGTGGGCAGACTCAGTGCAGGGAAGAGGGTGGCTGTGGTGAAGTGTGTATGTGTTATGCTTGGGTGTAATTTTGCTTTTTCTCCTCTGAAATGAAATCCACACTGTTAACTTCAGTATGAGCAGTTTTCCCAGCACCAGAAACATCCACTAGCTTTTTCTGCCCTGCCTCCTGTATCCACTATTTTTCCGTCAGAGTCTCTATCTCTCCACTAACAAAGGAATAAAAATTCATCACCGCAGCTGTCTCACTGCTGCTCTGCTGCTCCATGCTTAATATTCAAGCTGGAAAGCTGGTGATTTTAACTTAGAAACAGGAGAAGAATGACTTACACTGCAGATTTGGTAAAGCTTCTCTCTGCCTGTGCTCCTCTCCTCCCGTTACGTGAGTGAAAACTGTCTCAGATTTCACAGTGGTAATTTCTGCTCCTAATATCAAATCTTGAAGGGTTCAGCTCCTGAAGTTGTTGCTAAATCATCAAGCACCCATGGGAGATTTGGCTGAGATTTGGTCCAGTGGGTGAATGGGAAAGAGGGGAGAGCAATTATGGAAGTAAATATCCTGAGTGTGAGAACTGGGGTAATTTTTATTTGTTTCCCATCAAATAGTACTTATCTTACCTGTAGAGGCTGTCTCTGGCACTGTCTTTTTGGTGCCCAAATGCCATTGAAGCTGGGAACACAGGGCAGAAAATTTGCATCAAAATCTCAACATCACACCTTGGTTCAGCCACACAGATACCATTACATTTATGTGGTGTTTTCTCTGCAGCACACGAACATCCCAAGCTGCATCAGTGGGCAGGAAGATGGTGTTGCAGCTGTGTCCACCATGAGATCTGGATTGGATCCCTAGGTCAGCCACAACTTAGTTACCTTCAAACAGGGATTACATTCCTCTGTGTCACGGGGCACCGAACATAAGCTCCTATAATAATTTTTTTGGTGCTAATGTAATGATTTTTGGTTAGAAACTCCATGGAGGAGAAGCTTTTAAGCTGTAGCACATTGCTAGATGTTCAAGGAGTCCCTTAAATTGCCTAGTGGAGCCTATGTTAGGATGTTGTGCTAGCATAGTGGTGTGAGGATAGCTGTGTTTGTTCTGCACGGCAAAAAGAACATGGCAACCACAACACAGCTCACAGGTACCCTAGTCTCATGTCACTGGCTCTAGAGCAAATGAAGCTGGGGCAGTGGGGGGTTGTATCTTTTAAAAAAATGCAGAAAACTTGGGGGGATTGTTCAGCAGAGACCTACATTAGTCTTTCCCACTGGTGCCTTGCAGATTTTAATTAATCAGGTCCAATTATTCAGCCTATATCCATTTGAATAGTGGATAATACTGGAAGGAATTCACTTTCAATGGGATTTATGGCCCCCTTCCCGTAAGTCATTTTCAGATAAGAGATTCTAAATGTTATGAAGTGTGCACAGAACAGTGTGATCAGAGCAGCAATAATTGATTGTTCTTAATGTTGCAATGTATTTAGTCAGGGAAAAGATTGGAAATCGGGAGGAGGCAGTTAGTTTTTTAATTTGCAGGAAAACAATCATTTATAATTATTTTGCCTTTAATTTGGAGAACAAACACAGCTGTTGTTTGAGGCTCTTAATCTGATTACTAAAGTGCTAGCCTTACAGGCCAGAGTGAACCAAAGGGACAGACACTGCCCTGAGCCAATGGAGAGCAGTTGTCTTTTGCAAAGGAAATTCAGATGAGGAAAGGACTGAACTTGCTTCCAGGTTGTGATCAGACCCATGTGCTTCAGCTTGTTTCAAACATGCTACTTTTCACCTTCTATTTAATGTATTCCCCGCTTGGCTCACACACCCAAAGTGAACTGTGGGTTTGTGCTGCTGGAGGACTCTTTCTGATGTGCTGGGAAAGCTCCTAAAGTCTTTTCTTACTTTGCCTCCTCCACCTCCTGCCTCCTCTGTCAACTGCCAAAACAAGGAGTTGAGGTAGTGTCCCATCTTACACAGCTGATAGCCATGTCTAGAAGCTCCAGACAGGCTCTTGTTAAGTGAAGGGTTGTAAGAACCAGCCCTACTCAAGGGAAACCTTACGCTGTTCAGAGACAAGGCACTCTGGGAAGCAGCAAACATTGCTGCCCCACCTTGCCCCAGATCTCCTCTTCCATCCTGTCCTCCTTGCAGGGATGAGTGCACAAAAAGCTTTGACACCCACACAGGAACTGGGGCACTGGGGCAGCACTTTCTGGCTCTTAGAAACACAAGAGCTACTAAGGAATAATTTAAAAACTGTAACTGCCTTTCTGAAATGGGGTGGTATTATATTCCCCTTTATTCTCCTAATGGAAACATCAGTGACTGATCAGTTCAAATGAATTTCAATGTGTAATCTGTTAATGTAGTTATATCCCATGGCAGCTGTTAGTTTGGAGAGGATGGAAATACCCTAGCTTTCATTCGTCTGTCTAGGGAAGTTTGCTGGGATTCAGATATTTTCTACTATCCTCCATCCTCTGTAGTAGACAAAGTGGAACAAATGTCCTTGAGTGCTGGTGATAAGTTGCAAGAAACAGAGGTGATGAGCAGAAAATAGCGCGATGAAAAGAGACTATAGGGGACGAATAACAGCATATGTCCTATTTTGCTGCAGGGCCCTTCTGTTTAAAGCAAACTCTAGGGTTTGGATGTAGTATTGTTCTACCTATGCAACTGTGGTTTTTTTTCCTCTGTGCTTAGTCTTCAACAGCAGAATCTCTCAGGTTTCGGAGTCTCTCTGTAATTAGAAAGAACAGCTTAAATCCTGACTTCAAACGAGAAGCCACCAATCTGCTGTGTAAACAGAGAGCTTGAGAGAGCTCCCGGGAGGGTCTTTAAAATACGTTCTCCTAAAGCCCCGGGGGGCAGGAGCCAGATCATGGAGAGGATGAAGCCCCCCTTTGCTACCAAGCAATCACACACATTTGGGACATTAGGGAGTGTGGGGAGGAAGCTGCCCAGTGCAGCTGCATGGCATGTAGGTGCTTAGTATAAGAGCATGGCTGTACCTTCTTTAATGCCAGATCTCTGCTCTCCTGCAGACTCCCAAGGCTGCGTAACTTTTGTGTACATCAGGAGGGAGCCCAAATTATTTTCTGACTAGATAGTTGAGTTGCACAGTGCATGATGCTGGCCTCTGTCAGCTGCAGGGGGGAGGAGGAGGTTTGGAAAATAATGTGATACCTAATGCAGCATCAACTCTGCTAGGAAAAAGTTCCCTTCTTACTATTTTTTGAGTAAATTTGGGCTGGTAAGTGACATCTCAGATGTTTGAGATATGTATGTATAGATATATATATAGTGCTTCTTCATACTGAACTGGCACTGGGCTCTCTCTAGCTGGGCCTGCCTTCCTGTAGAGCCACAGTCCGAGTGGGTTGAGTGTGATGTGTCGGGATCCTGAAACAGCTTCATGGCACAGACTGCGGGGCCTTCCCGCAGCTGCTGCAAACAGCAGTAACACTGTGTGCCGTCTTTGTATGGATACTGGGGAGAGACCAAAGAGGTTGAGGTGTTAAAGTCTACCGGACTTTTTACAGAGGATAAAAGAAACCTATGGAGGAAATCTATTGTGCCACACTACCTGCCTTATCTGTGCTAATTGTTGTTAAGGGGATTTTAATGTTGCTATAGACAGGAATCTCTGGAATTCCCTGGTAAGCACATACAGCTGACTTGCTCTGGAGATTGCAAGTATAGCTGAGGTGCTGCTTAATTTACAAGAGCTCGTGGAGACTTTGCCAGGTCAAGAATGAAGGAGATCAATTCTTGCTGGCCCTAAGTCTCAGCAGAGACCAAGAAAGCTCCTGACAGCTTAAGAACTGATCAGGGAGTGTATGACTGTGTACAGGCATCTCTATCCCCACTTGTGCTGTCTTATTCTGGCTTAAACTGTTCATGAAGAGCCAGGCTTAGCATTGCAAGCCTATCTCTATGGATGACTTTACTTGCTTGTAAGCATAGCCACTCTGAAAATGAGTAGAGTAGAGTAGACCTAGAGAGGGAAATTTTGCCTCCCTTAGGTCTTTCAACTGACATTCTCCCCAGGAGCCGTGCAAATAGTGACTGCAGTACATTCGACCTTCATTTTCAGGGGGAAGAACCTGCAGGCACCCTGCCATCCCTGCAGGTTGCTGGTTCTCTTCACTCCTCTGCCTGTCCAGCTCTCCCAGGACCCACGTGCTTTGTTAAATCCACACAGGCTGTTTTGCTATATGGACCCAAAGTTTTGGAGCTCCTGGGAACAGGATGGGGTGTTTCTTTAATATAGAGAAGGAAGCACATCTTTGGCCACTGATGCAGGCTGGGAAGGACACTCTTTTTGCTTCTCAGGGCCAGCACGGTAAGAAGCTGGCTAGGTACTTGCCCCCTCTCTCTTCCTCCCTTATTCTCTCATACTGCAGCCAGATCTCCATCTGGTTATTGTATTGTGTGGCTAGGAGGCTCTACCAAACATTTTCACACAGCTGTGAATGCCAGTTCTCCAAAGTGCAAACAGAATACCCTGACAACATCTCATCCTTTGTGGGCTGAATGGCAACAAAGAGGCAGTCACCAGCACAACGAGACAACTCTTCCACTTTCCTGAAGCCTCCCATTCCTGGCAAGGACATGCAGGCCAAAATCAGTCTTGTTATCTTGGTCTAAACCCTGACAACTCTCGAGCAACGTTGTGGGCAGCTGGCAAAAAGGCATGTGTGCTGAAGAAGCTAGTTCTGGAAGGGCTCTGTAGGAGCTAGCCCTGCTGTATGGGACTGGGAGAAACCTGAAACCCGGAAAGCCTGTGGGGCAGGCAGCCCAGCGGCTCTCACAGACCTTCCTGTGGCACTCCTGGGCTCTGCCTCCACGCTGGCCCGGCCGCCACTGAAACCAGAAGTAGAGAAGTGGAAAATCAGGCACAGCTTTGTTTGAACTACACATTTCCAGTCATTCTGGAAATGAATTCTCATACCTGGACCGCTGGCTGGCAGTATACCGTGTATAGACCATGTATACACAGTTGGAAATGAAACACGGTATTCTAAAGGGGAAAGTATCTAAAGGTGTACAGTACTCAGTCATCTCATGAGCTGTGCGGGTGGAAATGCTCAAGTGATACCAGAGGAGAAAGAGTTATAACTGTTCTCATGGAGAAAAATTCCCCAGAAGCTGCAAAGATTAGCAATATGAGCAAGAAATGATGTGAGATCTGACCTGGATTAAAGAAGGCTGCTAAGCCTAAAGAGGACTTATGCCAAACAACAGGGCAAATATTTTACTGGTGCAAATCAGTGTACTCCATTTAGGTCAGCTGACCCATAGTGATTTAGTGGAAAAGGGACTTGAAAAGCTGTTATGCCAAAGGAGACGGGTGTGTGACAGTAGACAGCAAACTGAATATCACGTGTGACTACAGTGTGTTACAGTAGCAAGAGAAAGTAGCTAATGAGATTCTTATCTATGCATGGAAACACATCACATCGTGGCTGAGGGAGGCACCGTTTCCTCTCAATGCCTCTGATGAGATCCCAAGCAAAATATACTGCAGTCAAGTCTGGGCTGTGCCACACCAGAAAGGTATAGGTAAATCTGTGAGGATCCAGGGAGAGGCACCAAGATGTACTGTAAGACTGGAGAGGCTGATTGGCAAGGAAAGCAAAAAAGTAAACAAATGCAACATAGATAACAAGGAGCCTGAGAAAAATGAGATTACATGTGTCCATGTGCTTGCCAGGTGTGAGTTCCACAAGGGAGCGGAGTAATTTAAGTGGCTATAACAAGCTATAATCAGGAATAATGAGACAAAATTATAAAACAGGATTGATGCTAATATTAGGTCATTCCTCCCCAGACTAGCACATAGACAAGTCTCCTCTGGGGAAAGGGGGAGGGAAGTGCTTTTGCATGGCATACCCAGATGGAGAAAACATCCCTGGCCCTGATCCCTTCCATGGTAATGGGTCCAAGCAACTGCTGCAGTAAGGTTTTGGGTTTCCCTGCTCTGTTTTTTACCTCTGTGTTATGATAGATATTGATAGCGTGGCCCAGAGCACTTCCCTTCCCCTTGCTTCACTTGGATCCTTAGCATACAAGTTCGGGCTGTGCTAGGAAGGGTCTTGCTTCAGCTGATCTCCCCCCCCTACCCCCCGCATTGAGAAGCAATGGTGCTGGGAAAGGGTAGCATTGGAAGGGAATGTGGGTAGGTGACTGCTGTTAGCAGTCTGTTGGGAGAAAGTTGCCAGGAGTAAGGAAATAATGGTGTGTTGTGCATGTGATCCTTTGCCCTTTTGGCTGATGAAGGAGCCTCAATCAGTCCTGCCCCTCTGGGTAGGGGTTGGGAGTGCACACTGGGCCCTCTGTTAGTAGCTGGGAAGAAATTCAAGCAGTCAGCACCACCTCCAACACAGGCAGCCCCTCAGTCAGTGGAATAAGGCGTGAGTTTCTCGACTGTAATGAGCTTGTTTTTCCATGAGATTGCTGTAATAAGCTGTAATGAACAGAGAGCTGCAGGATACAGAGTGAGTGGGTGATAGAATGGCAGATGAAATTCCATGTTGATAAACGTGTAAGTAATGTGGGGAAAAACAATGGTAAGTGGATGTGTACGTACATTAGCTATTACCACCCAGAAGGGAGATCTGGAGCCATCCTAGGGAGGAAAACTGTGCAGCATCAGTCAAACTGGAGGTGGGGGGAGGGAATGGTTGGGAAAGGAGCCGGCAGCAAAACAGAAAACATCATTATACTACTGTATAAATCCATGGTGCATATGTGTCTTGAATGCTGCATGCAGTCTTGATCCCTAGAGAGGATGTAGTGGAATGAGAAAAAGTGTGGCAGTGCTGGCAGGAGTCCTCTAGTGTGACAGGGGGCTCTGGCTGGGAGTAAGAAGCAGGGACAGAGCTGGGAGCAGCCACAGGGGTGGGTCAGGAGCGACAAGCATAGAGGCAACAGGTATGAAATGACTCCCTTACTAAGGGAGACCAAGCAGGGTCTTCAGCTTGGAAAGGTAACTAACTACACTAGAGATCCATCAAGTCATGATGTGCACGGAGACATGAGTCAGAATGATCATTCACTATTTAACACAGCATGGAAGATAGGGGGCAGGAAACAAAGTTATCGAGCAAAAGTTTTAAAGGAAAGTGAAAAGAATTGCTTTTTCTTCAATGCATGGCCAAACCTGGAACTCACTGCCACGGAATCCAAGTCGGTGACATGATCATGGGTGAGTTCAAAGGTTTGGGAAGCTCATGATAGTAAAGTCTAAAAACGGATGCTAAACTCAGGGATGCTCATGCAACCTCCAGCTCAGAAGTTTCTATGCTGCAAATTGCAGGAAATGGGGAGAATCTCCATCCTGTTCCTCTCCTGTGTTTTACTCTAAGCTGCCACATTGGCTATTGCCTAATAGGATGCAGAAGAAGATGGGCTTTAAGTCCAAGGCAGGTATGGCAAAGGCTGTGTTACAGATCTAGCTGTGGCTAGATCAGCAGAGACTCCACGTCCTCCAGGAAGGACGTGGTCTTTCATCACAGTCCTACTCCAGGGAAGGGTTAGCTGTTCAGGAGCATGTGAGATTAATTCCTAACAAAGAATTGTCCAACTATTTCCTTTAGGGGAGCAGCCACAAGAAGGTAGACCTTTGTTCTGCATCACTGACTGCTTTAGGTCATCCCCAGAGATGGATTTAAAGCAAAACCTCTTGAACCCTCTTGAACTTTAAGGAAACTCATTCCTGGATTTTCCATCTGGCTCAAAAGCTCTGCGAGGCACTGAGATTCAAACACCTCTGAACCGAGGGGAAGTCTGGAGCCAGATCCACAGCTGTAGCTTGAGGCCATCCTTAGCTTTTCATGTCAGCTTTCTTTGAGAGCACTGGCTCCGTTCCGCACGGTGCAGCTGGGCCACAGGCCATGCGGCAGATAGAGTGAGAGGAATTCCTCTCACACACCACTCACACACAAAATTTACCTTCAGGTAAACTACGTTAAGAAGGCCTCATTATATTGGACAGCTGTTTACTCTGCTGAAGAGTGTGAGGAGGCCGCCTTTTCTGCTTTTCCAGGACTTTCATCTCCCCTCTCTTTCAGGAAGAGTAGGTGTAATAAGATTTAAAGCTCTGCCATGTAATTGTCATGAAGTTTATATCCCATGATTCCTGTTTGTGAGCAGAAATAAATTAAGCACCTGGATAAGCCCTCTCTCTCTCCTTCCTCTCCCGAGCACCCAATGTGATGAGAAAACTGCTGAGAAACAACCACAATTAACGATGGGGTCACATTTAGTTCAGCACCATCAGCTGGTTAATTGGCTGATTCCATTACAGTTCCCCTTATCTGCGTGCCAACATAGCTTCTAACAAGCCGCTTGCTGGGTAATTAATCCTGTCCAGGGTTTAGATACTGAAGCTGGGTCTGCTTTAAGGGACTGTGCCATTATGAAGCGCTTCCTCTGCTAGCAGGGCTGCTTCACTCAGAGCTTCTTGCAGAACCCAACTGTGGGTCCGGCTGGCAGAGGGGACATGCAGAGACATGGCTTTCCTGGAGGAAAAACGGCCTTTGCTTTTGTGAAAAGAGCCCAGACCCTGTATTCAGTTTCTTCCTTGTGCTTGATGCTGCATCAGCAGCAAGGCAGTGCTTTAATAAATTACCCTTCCCCCATCCAAATGCAGATCATTTTAATAAAAAAAACTATGATGAGATATAATGACATCTGCTAAAAAATGAAAACACTAAGTTTAGAAAGTAACCAAACAGAGATCTGATCAACAGAAAGAAAGAGCAAGAGGAAAATTCAGATGGAGAACCATTCTCTAGCTGGACACTGGCTTGGTGGGAAGGGCCAGGCTTGAGGGTTTCGTGCACACAGAAGAGCAGACACTAGCAGAGACAGCAAACGGGCAGCTCGTCGCCAGGGACGTCTGTCACTTCTGTCACTCTTGTGCCTCCTGGTGCTACCAGGTGGGCTTTTAGGGGTGAGGTGTACCCTTGTTTGTCCTGCTGAATGGACAAGACAGAAGTGTGGATTTTATGTACTTAAATCGAAAAAAGTCCTTTCTTGGTTCTCAGATAAGCTGTAACTGAGCAAGCATTCACCTCGTCCTTCCCCAGGCTGTGATGTGCCAGGGTGTGTGCCAGGCTGCCAACAGGAGATATGTACAAGGTGATTAAGGCAAGAAAATTAAAACACGGTAGAGGCAAATGATTGGAAACATTCGTTTGTGTAGCCACTATCTACTGATTTCTCATGTAAATACTTCTAAAAATGAGTGCATGGAAAGTAGGTCACATTGGAGTAATATCCGTGGAAGCAGGGACATTGGAGATACACATGAAGAAGGCATAATGCCAGGATTAGCAAGGATACAGCAGGAATGTTGGCAATTGGATGCTTTGAGCTGTGGGGAAGGGGGAAAAGTGCTTGTCTTTTTACTACCTATTCTAAGCTTGCTCTCATTTTTAGGAGGAGATTGGTTACCTCCAGCTTTTCTCATGGAAAGCTTTCCTGTACCAGGTACTCTCATTCCTTGCTTTAACTTTCATCAGGCAGATGTGAAAGTAGCCCAGCAGTTGCTAAGGAAGTCACCCAAATTATTTTTACTTCTGAAAGCTGGAAAGGAGATGGTCTCAAAGATAGCAAGATCTAAATCAAATAGGACTTAATGAGATGAATCTTGAGGTATTCCTCAGAGCCCATTTGCAGCTTGGCCAGTGCAGGAATACCATGCTCCTCATGAGCTCAGGGACCTCTGAGTGAGTTCTCCCAGCTGAGCTGGGTTTTTGCTTCAGCCAACATCCTGGAGGGCTTGAAGTGTGCGGTGCACTACCCATCTGAAGCAGACTTCAGAGCAGAAAAGACATCTACCTCCTAGCCAAACAGGACATGAAAGGCTTTGTTAGCTGGGTTACCTGGACCACCAGAAGACAGTGGGGACCCGACATAACTTCCCAGTTGTGAAGGTCTGTTGTAGCGTACATCCATGCACAAAAATCTTCATTATCAATCATTTCATAAATCAGATTTGGACATTGGTCCGCAAACTCGTCTGCACCTATCAGTTCAGGCAGGTGAAACAAACACACAAGAGGTGTATGATAACAGAGATATACTGGTGATGAGAAGGAATTGCTTTAAAAAGTAGTGCCCCTGGAGGAGCTGGGGAAGGCTTTGTGGCTTGAAAGTGGGCAACTGTGCTGAGGAGGGGAGATCAGCATGATAAAGACAGAAGAGCTGAAAGGACACAAAGGGAGCTAGGGAGCACGAAGGGGAAGGCACTGAACCACAGAACAGGGCACAGGGTCAGCAGTTGAAGTCTTGAAGAGGAAGGACAGATGGAGGGGAGAGAGGGAAGATGTGACACTTGTAATGAAGCAAAGGAAGGCAAGTTTACTGGTGAGGTTTGGGTGAACTACAAAGTGGAGAATAGATGAGATTATATGGCAGTAGGGAAAGGAAGAGATCAACAGGACCATTCAGTTCATTCACTCACAATCAGTAGCTGAGAAATCACTATTCCTTACAGCGTAAGCAGCCCTCAGTTAAGAGAACAACAGAGTTAGGAAGGAAAGAGGATGCCTTCAGACACTTGTAACCAAAAGAAGCAGTTCCCACTGCTCTATGTCCTTTCTTCCTGTGGGGTTACCGGCAGGCAGAACAGTTGATCAAAGAGTTGGATGGTTTTTTCTCTGTGATCACTGGTGTCAGAAGGGAAAGGTGTTAGGAATTCCATAGCCCACGCTCTGCCAGTGTAGGTTATCATTTTGTTTCTGGTTCCTGACTAAATGAGCGGGAATGCTGGAATGTGACAGGCTGTCTACCCTTGAAATGCGTGCCCGTTTGACAAGTTTCCTTTTGGCCTGGAGAGCTGCTCCCCTGTTCTGCTGTGGTTTAGCTAACCAGTTGTTGGCATAAGTGCTCCTTTTGGGGACAGAACAGCTCTGGACACCCGCAGTTCTCTGATGTGGCCCAACCCCTTAGTGTGGGGCTCCCAACCCCGCAGCAAGGTGGGGCTATTCCAGAAGAACTTTTCCAGGTTGCTGCTACCTCTGTTTTTGCTGGCTAACAGTGCCTGCACACTGACTTCCACCAGCATTAGTGCGTTAGGGCGATTCTTGCACTTCTGGCTGTACAGCTATGCCACTTCGCAGCTTCAGTTCTGGCTGCGTTGGAGATGTTCCTGTTTCATACCACTTCGGAGCTCAGAATTTGTGGGGCTGAACACTTTTGAAGAAAATTATCTGAGGAAGGCAAGAAGCACTCCAATATGTCAAAGAACAGACTGGGACTATTGATGTATTTGGTGCCATGTTTTCAAACTGCTGCCTACTGGGAGCCACATCCATCTGTCTTTTGTTTTTTCTTCCTCCAGAAGTATGTACTAAGTACCATTTGATTTACTTAGGAAGAATGAAACAACCACTGTTCAAGGGAAAAATCTAATGCAATTCAGGTCACCCTAACTTCAATGGATAAGACACCTGAAGGCTTTGATATTATTACTGAGAATATTAGAATTGGTGATGCTTTAAATACAGCATTTAGAACCTTGGGAATTTGTTCAGCCTGAGTGGTAATAGGGTTGCTGCAAGAAAATCCTGAGAGCATCAAGACAGAATTTAGGAGTTTGATGTTATTGTTATTATTGTTATTGTTATTACTATTACCACAACCAGGATGCCTTTACAAAGGTACCAATGAGAAATCATGTTGGTTTTCCTGTACAACTGCATTGCCCACAAGCATCTTGAATATCAAATGCCATCTGTCAAAATCTATAGTCCTGATATTCTGCCAGAAGGGATTATATGTATATCTTATATATTTTTTTTCCTTTTTCTTCAGGAGCCCTTTGTTAGCCAATGCAATTCTCCTTGAGAGGCAAGAATTTTAAAGGGCCAGGCCCACATATTTGTGATACCATCTGCGGAAACTAGAATTTCTAACAGACCAGTGCTCAAATTATTATTTGTATCTGTGAATACATTGTGGGTTCTGTTTGGTTGTTAGGGGTTTTTTTGTTTGTTTTCTAGTGAACTTAGCTAATGTAGTCTCTGTTGATCTTCTTATGCTGTGGAAGGTCTGAATTATGTGGTGTTGCCTGTACATTATAAATAACGTGTACACATTTTAACCAGATACTGTGCTGCCTGGTGAGAGTCAGAGAAGTCCCTGACTGTCTCAGACGGGACCATTCGTGTTCTGCAGAGCGCAGCACGTAAATCCTGCCACCAGGAAGATGCATCAAACCTCTTCTGCTTGCCTTTTTCTGTAGGTTTGCTCTGTGCTTCCCTTCTGAGACAGTCTAAATATGCTGTTAGGGGATATGACTTTTTGCTACCAAAACAGTAACGCTGTTATTAGTCCTGCTTAGATGTGCTGATACTAATAAGACTCATATTGGTAAAAACATGTTTTCCTCCAATAAGGAAAGTTTTGTCAAAATGCAAGAGCTTTTTAACCGTTTTCACACAAGGAAGGATAAAAGGATGGAAGAGGAGAGAGATGTGTTGCTTTAGCTACACTGGTCTAGTTAAAGTAGCACCATTTTTGTGTGTAGACAAGAGCTTAGGAAATGTGCAGGTCTTAGTCTGGGGGACAGGACTTTAAAGCAGTCATTGAAGTCTAGTGTCAGTTTTCAAGGCTGAAGAATATTATTTTATTTAGGCTTCCAGACCAGCCTTGCTCCAGGAATGCACTTAGGTTGTTTTTAAAGCAAACATGAAATCAATAGCCTGGTGTTCTGCTCTGCTATTTCTTGCCAGAGCCTAAGGACCACACATGGGTTTTCCCTCCTCTTCATCACACTGCCAGGCATGCTCTTGGATAACGGCAGGCAGCTCTTGTGCATGAATGCGGAGAGGTTCCAAATGGCCAAACACACGTCGGACATCTGGGCAGTTTTTTCTGCAAAGTATTTTCCATCAGGCTTCCCTCCAGATATTGCCGTGAAAGGACCAACTCACACCACCCTGTCACAGATTTTATCCAGCTTCGGACTTCAGTGGGAGTTTTATCGGAGTAGAGCTCAAACAGGAGCCTGTCAGCTTACCTCACCATTTATAATGTTCCCGGTGGAACCCAAGGCTGCGGTTTTCATTTTGCCCCTGTCGAATACCTGCCCAGGGAACAACGGAAACCTGTGCCTTCCTGCACATCACTCTGATGGGGGTCCTCAGCTCACGGTTGCCTGGACCCTTGCTAGGTGCAAGACAATAATTTACTTGCCTCCATCCTGTGCTGGTAACAGGGGCTTCACCTACAGTAGGAGATTCTGAAAGTTCACCCATTAAGGATCGACTTGGAGCTGGGTACCTGCTCCTGACTCCAGGCAGCCACCAACATCTTGAAGTAAATAATGTCCTCTGTCCAGCTACTGACCTCTCTTGAACCAGTGACCCAGAGGCGAATGCTGCTTCGGCTCCCTTGAGCCAGACTTGCTCCTCTCCTCCTGCAGGGCTTGAAGCTGAACCGTGTGGTACCAAGGCAGGTCTCCAGCTAAAAATGAAACAGGCAGTAGCAAAGAGGAGAGAAACAGGCTGAAATTGGAAGTGACCATTTCGTGTTTGATGTTATTCAGAGGAGCCTGTTCTTCATTTAGGACATTAATAGTTGTAACAGAAGCTGTAATATTTCAACAACAGTGGTGATTAGGAGCAAAGAGGCAGCTAATCTCCATCTAAAAAGAGCTAACTAGCCCGTCCTTTAGCCCCCACCGCACTGTCACATTTAAATACCATGAATATTCACTGCTTGGCACCCAGCTGGCAACTGAGCTGTTTTGACACAAAAACCTTCAAACTCAAAGAGTTTTTAATCAGTCTGCAAGAGAGAGAAGAAGAAAGTGAGAGAAAGAAATAGGAACAGAGAAAATGAATCAATGAGTTCAACAGAGAGAAGGGTACCCGAATCCAGTTAACCCCTTCCCTGCTCTGCAGCCGCAAATGCTGCCTCTCTGCAGCTCTGCAGCCCTCTCCCAGGCTGCAGGGGATGGAGAAGGGACACTCCATCCCTCCTGGGCACCCCATTCCTCCTGGGTGCTCCATCCCACCCTGGAGCTCCATACCCCCAGGCATCCCATTCCACCTGAGTGCCTGTTCCCCCCGGCTGCCCTGTTTCTTCTGGCTGCCCCAGTGCCCCTGGCCCTGGACACCCCATCTCACCCGCCCTCCCATACTTAGAATGCATCCCCTCCTGCTGTCTTTGCTCCTTTCCTGCTGCAGGGCTTTTTTACTCTCACCCTTGGCTGCGTTTGTGACTGGTTACCGGTAAGCTTCTGTTGCAGGCAGTACAGTTTCACTCACAATATGTGATGTGCTTTAGAGCAGCCAGTCTTTGCCTGCAAAGAGTTTTCATCTCAGAGAGAGGTTTGGCAGTGTTTACAGCTGCCCTCTCCAGTATCCTTACTGGAATCTCAGAGTTGTCTACAGCCCACACAAACCCCTTTGCTTCAGTTTTTGCAGAAGGATGAATCACGCAGCTGTAAACACAGAAAATATTGCCTTGTCCTGGAAGAGAGAACCCCACAATACTCTGAAGGCCCAAGTTTCACCAGCACTGTGGATCTGGGCACTGACGGATCACCAGCAGTCCCCATTTAACCTGAGTCGGTCCTGTACACACAACTGCATTTCTGTCAAACTAGCCTGAGCACACATCACACACTTTATGCAACTTTGTGCTGTTCTGTCAGCTTTGGGCTGGTTGTGGTGGACAGTTTATACCTGATTTGGCAGGAAAGTAGAGTGGCATAGGCAGACTATACCTGGTCTGCCACAATGCCTTGCCGTCTAAAACTGACTCGTGTACATTTTCTAAATGCGTTTAACTTGGTGGAGTGAGTTTATGCCAGATCCCTGCTCCCTGTCACATGGCTGTGGCATTTTTGATCTAATAATGTGAACCACAAAGTCAGATTTAATTTTTAATCAAACCACAGCCTAACTCTTGAAACTTTGTGGCCCAGGCTGCAGATTCCTCCATCATGTGTGGGGAATCTATCCTTGCACCTCAGCTGGCTGCGTGTTCAGGGCACAGCGGGGACTTTTCTAACCTAATGTGTCTTCAGTGAGTCTGTCATTACACATAAGGTTGTCTCGTCTACCTTCAGGGCCTTTAACACCAAGATGTACCTGAAAAGCCAATGTCCTTGTTCCTTTAAGGAAAAGCCGTGGAGAACTGAAGTATAGAAGCGTGGGACTGATTTAGGCAGATTATTGTGGCCACTGCAAAGGATACTAATATCCAGGAGGAGTCTAAATGAAGTGGTATTGTGCAGACCTTCAGAGGCAGGCCAGTGCTGAGGGGAGACATTGCAGTTGGAAACGAGAAGGCAGTTGCTGGAAATGCAGGCCAGTGAGGAAAATAAGCAGCTAGTACTGGAGGAGCAAAGTGTGTAGCCACATGCTATTGGCAGTGTAACAGAAGAACTGGTGGGTGAATAAAAAAGAGCAGGGTCACAGAGGAGCTTGAATACCCTGTTCCATGGTGTGATGGAAAGAGTGCTACCTACAGTGGAGGGACTGAGAGAGCAATGTGGTGGCAATGCTGCATGAGTTAGATCTGCACTACTCTCATCTGTCTGGACTGGAGGTGGAGCATTATGGATGTCAGCAAAAGACTACAAGGAAAAATTAATGTAAGCAAGATGGGAGATGAGAGTTTGGGGGCAGGTTTTTCCTGTGTGGGTTCCCCAAATCTGAAGCTAGTGTAAGATTTATTAGGAGTTACTGAAACTGTGGTGACTTTTACCGAATACAGTATGGAAATCCTTTGGGAGGAAGAAACAGAAAGATTTGGGTTCCACAATTCATTAGTGCTCTCAAGATCCTCTGATGCTCTCCAGACTCAGAGATCTCACCCAACACTTGAAAATTTACAAGCATGCACACAATAGCCAAATGTGCTTTGTAATCTATTCCCAGGCAGCAGCCAAAGTGGCTTTTGCATAGATCGGTACTTACTCTATTCAAGTTGATAATTATTTTGAATGGAATACTCCCCATGAAGCGTGCTTGGAACGGCATCAAACCCTATGGGCTGTGGGAGGCACATCCATCAGCTATACTCCAGGATATATTCTGGAAAGGCTCACAGCTGGATAGGAGGATCCATTTTCCTATATACTTAAATGAGAAAATAGCATGCGCTTTTCTTCAGTCTCTTCTTGCCAACATCTGGCCACTACTTACAACGAATTTCCACAGTTGCTGTGAACTGTATCTGGGCATGCTTCCTTCGCCTGTGGAAAAATGTGGGAATCTAATCATCCAGTACAAAAACAAGGTGTTCCAGCTAATACGTGTCTCAAAGACCCCGAGGACATAGATTTGTAATGTTTTAGAGGAGGTAGATCAAAAGTATTTTACTCGACATTCACCTACAGTTTTCTGTTGCCTGACTCCATCATATTTACATATAGTTAACACATTCTGTAATAGGTAAGGAAAATCCAGGCTGAGCAGCAGGTAGCAGAGGTATAGAACTGGCAGCATTCACTCACCTGAGTCCACCCTTTCCCCAGCCTGTCAGGAGGGGAGCATGGTGCTGGTGTGGTGGTGCTTTGGGGGCTGAGGGGCTCAGATTAGACATAAAACAGAAGTTGTGGCCATCTGTGGTCATTAAAATTCCATTACACCTTTTGGTGCTGAAGTGGTTGGTGCTAAAACTAGCCCACTTGCAGTATGTCAGACAAGCCTCGTGCAGCCCAAAGAGAAGCTGTCTCATGAGGTTTGCTGGGAGTGTTTTCAGCCTGTGGTGGAGTGTGGGGCTCTGCCTGCTCAAAAAGTCACTAATCCCAGAGCCAGGAGCAGAGTAGCTACATCCTTGCGAGCAGAAAACATGCTGAGAAGGAAAGAGCTAAGTAGGCAGTATGGAGCGTGCTAATAACACAGCTCTGTTGTTCCTGCGACCGGATTTGCTCTCACTCGGTGGTGCTGGATGATGCCACACACACAGACGAGTCTATTTGTAGGAGATCCTGAGCATCCTTGCAGCGAGCTGCACTTTGAAATGTAGCCTGACACTCCAGGTATATTCTGTGAAATAGGAAGGGTCTCAAGCTCTTGGTGTAGGTCGGATCACATCTCTGTGGAGAAAAACTAAAGGCCCTACAGAAAATGAAGTCTAAACCAACACGTAAAGGGGTAGAAAGGGGGGGGTGTGGTGGGGACCTTCAGTGACTGACAGCTTACAGACCCCATCCTCGGCACTTGCTCTCGTCCCTGAGTTGCCCTGCTGTGCAGTGACCCAGAGCAAGAACCAATCCAGCTGAAAAATAAACATTTTTTTTTCCTCGGGTTGTTTTTTATCTGGATCAGTTCTCTGGTCTCATTTGCCATGTGCTACACAGACAGCATGCTGGTACAGCTGATGGTGCGGGGCGAGGATGCAATGGGGAGGAGAAGGGGAGCAGGATTGCTTAAACTGACATAAGCAGCGCTGTTGTCAAAAATGCAGCTACAGCTTGATACCAGAGCCTGCCTAGAGTGCTCTCGGTGTCAGGGCTGGCCAGCATTTTACACAGAAGTGGGTGGAACAAATGCCTCACTTAAAAATGCTGCAGAAATTCTCAAGTAATCAGGGCAAATCATCCCAAAACGCTGCCACTGGGACTCTGCAGTTGATGCATAAGGATGCTGCAACCTTGTGAAACTTACTGGTGCGGCATCTAGATCTTGTAAAACACAGCAGCCCTTTATATCTTGGTTCCCCTCCGGAGAGAGGAGAAAAATCCGGCGATTCCCTTTGGTCTTTCTTTGGCACATCCTGGGTGCCAGGGAGCTTGCTTACTGCTCCTGGTATTGCCCTCTCTGTTAGGAAGGCATTGTGTCTGCACCCCCAGGGTAGAGCTGCTCGGTCTGGTGTTGTTAGAGGAATCCCCACGACAGCCTCCTGTGCCAGCCACTGCCCAGGGAGCAAGCGCAGCCGCCCTGGATGCTGCACGCCCTTTCTGTCAATGGCTGCTGTATTTCATCCCTCTGTGCTGCTGCTTCCCAGGCAGCATGTGATCCTCTGTGGTATGCTCTGGCTTCTATAGGGAATAGGTTAACACTATAAAATGGTCTTTTTATGGAACCTCTTGGCAGTGCAGAAAACTTTCCCATTGCCAGGGTGTTCTTTTTATTCAACAATTTGTTCCCAGAAAGCAACCCATTTAACCAGATTTTCTCTATTAAGGAGCTTCAGCTGCATTTGTTGTTTTTTGAGCTTATTCGGTGTGCTGTAAACTGCAAAACAGTGTCCTACAATAGATTTGTCTGAGGGAACTGAAGTGTGTACTGCTGTGATTCTGCCTGCTGTGGAAGCTCCTTGAAAGCCAGATGTCACATTCAAAGAGTAATCTGTGTTTACAAACACATGGCCACACATACTCAACACTTTCAGCAGCTACCAAACTAAAATTCAAATCCTGCAGTTTTGCTGCTCTACCCACCTGCCCTGCACCCAGCTAGCGCAGGAGAAGAATGTTTCCAGAACTTGAAGGGGATCATCTTTTTCATTTAGATGAGAAAAAAAGACATTACTGTTTGGAGAGAGCTGAATTTAACTTCCCAACTGGGGCCTCTCATCTGTAAGTTCTTGCAGACAGAAAAACACCAACTGCTAGCAAGATAATCCAATTTCCCTTCTCTCGCCCTCTGAGGAAGACTGCCTACCCCCCCCCGCCATGCTGGGTTTCAGTCTGGCGAGAACTTCTCCCGACCACTATACCACCGGCAAGATCCATATCAAAGCTTCAACCCCCCAGGGTTCATTAGAAGGCATTTATTTCTGCATATTCCGGGGGGCGGAGGAGGCAGATAACTTTATTCACAATGCAAATAGGCTGCCCTTACTTTCAACCCTTCCTTCAAACCAGGAGACATTAAAAAAACATGAGCTCTTCTAAAATAATAAATACATTAATTCTGCTGGATGTTATATTACTGGTGCCTCCAGAAAAGTTCCCTGGCCCCATTTGATGGGAAAAGCCAGTGAAATCAGTTAACTCTGCTTTTGCCCTTGCTTCTTAAAATGCTGTTAAAAGTTGAGTCTAGTGGGCTGAACCCATATTAGAGCACTTGGTTCATGTAAGAAAGATTGTTAGCAGGTAGTTTAGCACAACAGGACTAAGATGCTTCAAGGGATGAGGGAAAGTCAACCCAATTCTCTCTGCAAATTTGAAGCACTAGTCTGTGATTTACTAATGGGGAGCAGTGAGTTATTAAGCTCATCACAACGCAGCATCCTGCTCCCCTAGTCCAGAGGGAGCCAGCTATTAATAAATCAGAACCCAGTGCTAAGCTACAGGGATAAAAGGATCTACATTAATATGAAAATATTAATATCTGGAAGAGCAGATTATCGTCTAAATGGGTTAGAATGAGATAGCACCATTGTTTAGAAGAAATGGTTTTCTTCAAATCTCATTAGAGCTGTAATCATACTAGCAATGGAAGATATCTTCAGACCCTTGAAAGCGCTTTGGATGCTTGGTAAATGTGGCCATCAAGCTGGGGGGTTCAAACATCTGCCCAAGGCTTGCCTTTCCTCCTCAGTGTCAGTTGGAGCATCCGCCTGAAGGAAACACAGACCCCCAGGTACAACTGAAGGGGATGATACGGCTGTTCCTTCTGAAGGGTGTGCAGCTCAGGGAAGCACTGTGCTCCCCGCTGAAATGGGCATTGCCCAGAGACACCCATGACTGGGGATGAGCTTCTCTGCCTGCCTGCCTGCTGTGAAGGTCAGAGCAAGAGGAGGTCATATTCAGAGGCTGTTTCTTCCCAGGCCAGGGCCTCAGGGGAGCCCCTTCAAGGACATCTCCTCCACAGTTGCCTCGGGCACTGTCTGGCATGGAGTGGCTGGCCCTCACTGCTCACAGCATGTTTCCCTCCAGGCCTGGCCATTTTTTCCTCACTTGTACTAAGTGGAGCAGAATCTGCGCCGGCAGGGGCTGTGGTACAGCCTGGTGTGTACAGGCAGCTCCCTGAAGACACGGGAACAGCCAGCAACCTGTCTGTCTTCATTCGTCATGCCCAGACAATAACTGTCCCTTCTCTGCTGGCTGGGCAGCTGCTTTCCTAGGTTTCTCTCTGTCACCTTCAAAGACCCTATGGTTCTCAGGTTGCCTCCTTACTCAGCCCCAAAGGCAGCCTCATTTAGCAGGAGCCCCCGAGATGGTCCTGAGCTTGGGGCCTCATAGCTGTCTTTAAGCTTGTCTCCTGGCTTTTTCTGCACAGGATCCACAGTGGGTTGGTCAGCATGCCCGCTCCCAGGTTCCTTGCAGACAGTCTTCTTTCAACTGAATTAAATCTTTCAGGTCTGTGTGCAGCAGAGTGGCTTCTGAGAGGGTTTTGTATAAAACAGACAGACAATCAGGTGAGAAGCCCTCAGCACCTACCCAGCAAAGCATGGTTTGCATTGCTGCTTTTCACCAACTGCAGGATGCAGGTTTGTGTAGCTTAGCCCACAGCTCACCAGTATCAGCACGGTGACTACATACCTAGGAGGAGATCTGCGAATTAGCATCATGTTTAGCTCACAAGAATTGCTCCCAGACTTCATCATGGGGACAGCTGGCCTTGGTAGTACTGTCACATGGTGATAAACGCAAGAGCCATGTTCAGCGGCATAGAATCTTTTAATCATTTATTTTAAATACAGTCAAAATGTCAAATGGCCTGAGATTTCACTAGCAGAGAAGGTTCTGCAGAGAAAATCCAACAACCATTCCTTATGAGAAGGTCGAAGCCAAAGTCAGACTGTGTTGCTCAGAGCTGTTCTTTTCCTTTGGCACCCGTGGCACTTCCAGCCTTAGTCACCAAACTAAACTTTCCAGCACATCCTTCAGGGAAGTGCCCAGTCAGGTCAGCGGTTTAGCTCATGCTTGCTTCATCACAGACCCAGAAAGACCTGTATATCATAAACAGAGATGTTACAAACAAACTGTGGCCCAACTGCCTCAGGGCAGCTGGTGAGTAGAGTTTAATCTACCCGAGATATGAAGGACCTTTCATAACACATGGTTTTCATTTTCACAAATATTGAGACTATTTTTTGCATTAATGATAAAGTGGATTAAACGTGCCCCATTTTCCTAGATAATGCCCCTCTGGAGTTTCACTGGGACCAAAGTAGATCTGGCATTTAAACTAAAGAAATCCCTGTTTAGTGTGTGGGAGTCTCTGGAGACGCCACAGATCTGCATTGCAGCTGTGAAATACGGCATCTCCTCTGTTGCTTATCAGAGATCTATGCTTCTCCTGGGAAAATTTTGCCCAAAGGATTCAGCCCTTGCCAAATTTTCAACTGGATTTTATTTGTTTATTTTAAATTTCTTTTTAAACATCTGAAACCAACAAACTTAAAAAATGCTCTAAATCTATCAACTTGAGTTAATCCCTTAAAATAAAATAATAAAAAAATTAATTCCTCCAGGCTGCCAACTTCTATTTCTAACACTTAGTCTAAAATGGATTTAAATGACTGAAATTCTAAACCCTGAAAAAAATGGAGTTTAATTGAAAAGAATCAATGTTTTTCTTTTCTCCTGTGGTATTGCACCTGCTCATGGCATCTGATTCACCTGAATTTTAAAATGGTTCATATCAAATATGCATGTGTGTGTAAAATGCTGCTCTTCTGACATTTGTGCCCACTTTGCAGTGACAGGGAATGCAGGTACCTGAGGACCAAGTCACCAAGCCAGCACTGCCTCATCTCCTCCCCAGTCAGTCCTCCAGGAGAGCTTTCCCCATGTCTGTGCTGTCCTCCTTCTTCATATCTGTACTCATTTATCATGCAAAAAAAATCAAAGTAGGGAAGGAGCCAGATATTTTAGGTCCAGAACAACCTTTAATTTTTTCCAACGTTTCTACTATGCTGAAAGGCAGAATTTTGATATGATGCTACGTGGACCCAGGAGGTGGTGTCTGGCTATGAATGCAGCTACATCTTCCTCAGCTTCAGGGGTGCTTAAGGCAAATGGGTGGGCTAGACTCTATAAATAGTGTGTACTAATCCATACTCCAGTTTATAGAGAGGGTTGGTAGAAAACACACAGCTACAATCTATTCAGGGAATTTGTTAATATTAGAACCTCAGGGAACAGATCTGCTTACTTCATAGACTTCTGTTTGTTGGAAATATCAGTTCAATAAACAATTTTCTCAGCTTGAGTGTCTTAGCAGCATAGGCATTACAGACGAGGATGATGTTACAGGCCTTCGCAGTCCTAATGCAGGGTTGTTCTCCCCGGTACAAAGGCGTAGGTCCACAGGTTTTTCTCATATGTGCACAATGCATAGACATCTGCAGCACATGAAACACTTGGGCATCAGCAATCATGAAGAAGTCACGAAAGTGAAACATCAAAAAAGTACACTCCTCAAGGACCCCCAGTCCTCTGGATAAGATTCATATCACATTCTAGAAGCATTAGATGGAGATTTTCTATTATACCTCAGCAATAAATATATTTGTCCTGGAAATAGCTTCAACTGCATATTTTGACAGAAGTCTGTTTGCTTTGGAGAGAGCAAATGGTCAGGTATCTGTAGGTGTTGGTCCCATGTCATCATCTGGGATCCTGCTGAATGGTGGTAACATACTGAGCTGTCCAATGTAAGGTATGGCCAAGACTGGAGAATCCCAAGTTTCTGGCTTTTGCTGGTGGCTATCCAGGGAATATGGTATTCGTCGAGGGTGAGGACAGTAAAGCGGAACAATCCTCTAAGATTAAGTAGATTCTGATGTTTGTATCTGTATCCAAGCTATTGCAGAGTATACAATGGCTGTTGTCTTTGAAGAGCTTTGCTACCTGTCTCATTACCCTGGAAAAGACTTTGGGACATTAAATACGGAACAGTCAATGCCACTATCAGTAAATACCCCTCTGGGAAATAAATACAGTAGAAGAGTTATCCTTGTCTTAGCAGATGTTGCTTGTTGATATAATCTCAAATTCAGAGGTTATTGTGTTTTAAGAGCTTTTCTGGAACCATTCAGAGTATCTGCATGTGGTGGCATAAATGGGTGGAATATGATTTAGCTTTAAAAGATCTGGCTCTTTAACAATACATATCTCTAAAAATTATATTTCTTCTTACGATCAGCTGGATGAATGTCTTGCTGTGATACAGCAGCATCACGGTACCGTACGTCTTGAAGGCAATGCTAAATTCAGAACCTGGCTCAAGCTAAAAGGCTCGGAATGTTGTGATGTGCTGTTCAGGACCAGTTTGCTGTAGAGGACAGCGGAATTCAGGGCTGCATCCAGACCCAGAGTGCCCATTCTCGCGCTGCTGGGAGCACTAGGTTTGCCCTACTTGTTTGACTAGGAATAAACGGGACTGGATTGGTTTTCTTCCAGACCGGTTGTACTTCGCCTCATTACAAACTTCACCATGTGCCGTCCTGTCCCCCGCCTTATCTCCGCGTCTCCTTCAAGGGCAATGCTGGAACGCAAGAGGGGTGCTTTTGCTGAGAGCTGCTCTGAGCTGAGAGGAGAGGCAAAAATGACCCTTTCTCCAGCTTGGTGTTTCAAACAGCTTCCGCCTGCGGGGAGGGGATGTGTTGAGAACGTGTGAGAGAAAACACTGAAACGGGAGAAAAGGCACAAAAAGGGAGGGGAAAAAAAAAGTACAGCAAGGAAGCTAGAGACAAACTTCAAGTTGTGGATTATTTCTCACCCAGGCTCTAATTAGGAAGCCTCTTATGGGACTGTGAAGCTGTCAGGCTGCCAAATGTCAGCGTGTTTATCAGAGATCAGGCGAGTCTCCAGCAGCTGCAGTTTGGTGCCGTGATCCTCCTGGGTCCTTCCAGCGTGTGTGACTCACACTCGACACCGGCACCTCCAGAGGCTTCAGGAGGGCTTATCCTTCTCCCTTAAGAATCCAAAAATAAACCTTTTGCTGGAATCTGGCCTCTTCATTCCGGTTCTGTGCAGAGGGGGTTAAACATAGGGTGCAGAGCCGCTTCTGCAGTATGTGACTCAGATTCCCAGGGAAATCCCCAGCTTATCTGATGGAGCCTGTTAGTCTGCTAATTGAATAAGCTCCTATTAAAAGTGCAATGTTTTTTAATGACTGCTAACAAAGGGCCAGATTGTGATCTGATCTTTTCGCTTGGGATCATTTTTGCTGATGGTCCGGCCCTGCCCCTAATTGCAGCCGTGAGGGGTGGCAGGGAGGCAGCTGCCTCCCCAGCTCCACCGGCCTCGCTCCAGAGGGCAGAGCTGAAAGCAAAGCGCCAGCTCTAGGGCTTTCCTGGTGCAGGTGAGATACCAACCGGGCATCGAAACTTCTGCCTTAATGAGCCAGCACTTCATGAAGTGTAACAGGCAGGAAGCTTTTAATGGGGATCTTGAGGAAAAGGGAGAAGGCTGCAGTGCAGCCAGCAGTGGAGAACATTTGTTGGGAGACTACCGATGAGTTCGTGTAACATAATTGCTGCAAATATCAAATACGCAATCCAAGCCGTGCTCCGAGTAATTAACTTTCCCAGTGTTGAAATCAGGTTGATTTGTTGATTCTGCATATAAGATGTTGTCTATGTCTGCATAGGAAAACTGCTGTGTATGCCTCTGCATAAACACATTCAAACCTTAATTTTAATTAAAATTATGTGCATTACATCTGTATCTCTTGTTTTCTATGGGAATTGAATTTGAGAAGGTATTTGCCTAATAGGAAAACAAAAAAATGTGGTTAGCATTTAAAGTTAACTTAGTTGGGTTCCAGGGAACTTCTGAAGGAGAGGGTAACAGCTTTGATTTCAGCCAGGCCCCGTCTGTCCCAGGACGGGGTTGAGCTCTCTTGCATGACCCTGTGACCACATTTGCCTTCCTTGTCTCACCTGAAACTCCCAGTGGGTCCCCCAAGCCTATGTGACATTAGAGCCATGAAAAGTTATCCAATATAATTATAATGAGATGGGGTTTATGTTTTTTATTGATAGCCAGGAATGAGATCTGGCCACCTTCACCCCCACGCGTCTCCACACCCACTCAGTTCCTTTGTGCGTCCTTTTTTGTTTGTCTCCTAGGAAAGTTTCTATTAAAATGCAGGAGATTCTTTAAGAAGGTCCAAGGTATCCACACTGACACTGAGCTGCTGCTTTAAAAGTTTCATAAGCAATCCATAAGTGGTGGGGTTTTTTTCCCCACAGTAACAATAGCGAAGTGTCAAAAATCTTAAGCTCCTGTTATCAGAGGCAGAGTCTAAAACCCATTTCTCAGCCTGTTTTCTCTTCCCCACTCCCGAGTTGTCAGCTGCTGTGACATGGCTCCATCACGCCACGACTAGCAGTCCCAACAAACAGAAAATGATTTCCAACTGGCAAACACGCTGTTTACTTTCCAGAAAAATTGCACTTTCCCATCTGACAGCTGATCAAGGGATCTCCTGCTGCTGTCAGCATGAAGAAGTGTTTAAACACACCGATGGAAGTTTAAACATTTTCTCATTATCACAGAATAAAAAAAAAAATTAAAAAATAATAAAAAAATAAAGGCATTGAGACTCTCCGACCACCTGCTGTGCCGGTAATGAAGCGGTGTCACATGACCAGCCGGCGAGGACTTTTATCTCTGCCCCAATATCATTACTGAAGTGACACCTGTCACATGACCCGCATCAGGGCTTTCATCTGGGCTTCCCAAATGCAGTTCTGGCTTGTGAGGGGGATTTTCCTGGCGCTTTTTCCCCCTCTAAAGATCATTGCCCGCTTGCGCCATTACAGACAGGGGTTTGCAAGTATTAAAAGTCCTTGCATTTTTTCTGGGGGTTATGTAATTTGGCCAACAAACTTGCTCTGGGCTGAAGTAAAACAGAGAATCTTGGCCTGGGAAAGAAGTTATTTCATTTACTTCAAGATGTTTTTAAAGCAAATATTTAAGTCTGCTGTTAAACTCTCTTTACATAAAAGAGGATGTTAAAGGATTTCTCCAAAATCTCAGATTTTGTTTTTAATTTTTTATTAGGTGGTGAGAAGAAATAGTTTGATGACCCTCAAGCACAATGATCTCCATTTACGTGCACTTCATAAACTCTCACCTGCTTCACCAAGGCATCCTACCCATGCCAAGAGAAAGTCGTTTCTGGAAAAAAGGAAAGGTCAGTCTCTGCCAACTCTCTGCCAATGTCTGGGATTTTTTGTGAGGTCTTTGACAGCAAACACCTAGATTTGAGATGGGCCCACATACACGATAGCAGCACTGAGCACTTATTCACAAGAACCTGTTCAGTTATTACCTCAAAACAGAACATCAGTCATCCAGATGTGACAGTGGACGGCCACCCACATGAACTACATGTGAGCAGGTTGGAGATAAGAGAGTCTGAACTTCATGGCTTTTTCCCGCTCCTCCTTTCCCACTCCACACTCAGCCACGCATGAAGTCTGGTACTTCTCTGACCCCTTTGTAATCTGATTCAGCTTAATAAAGCAATGAAAAAACAACCCAACAAAAGAGTTAATAATTTTCCACCTGTTTAGTGAGTTAAATCAGCTCATCAAGGGCTTAGAAAAGAGCCAGAGAGCAAAAGAGAGACTGTGAAGCCTGAAGCAAGGAGGGAAATGGAGAAGCAGGACTGCCTTTTTGGGTGGCACTGATTTGGTGCATGAATTCAGATGTGTTTCTTGTTACCTACTCTTCCTGACAACACTACGTCCATTTTCTCTGAGATTGTGCAGGCCAGGGGATGGAAAATCTACTGAGACCAGTACTCCTGATGTAAATAGTACTCCTGTTAGTTTGGGAGAGGAGTGGTTCTGGGGCAATTTCTCTGATCTGGCATATTTAAGGCATTAGGCCTCCAATGTTGAGTTAATGAACAGAAGAGTGCTGGATTGCAGCACATCCCTTTGCCAGGGTCTTCCTGGCTTTCTGCCCCACCCAGGTTCAGAGGTAGAAGGCCCTTTGGCCCTTTGGCAATTTAGCATAAGAGCTTTGGCCATTATTGGTTAGCAGTTATGTAAAAGAGCAAAGCCATTCTCTCTGCTGCTCCAGGGCAGAAGAAATTTACAACTTATGTTCTGGATAGACAACATGAGGAAAGTGAGTCAGTTCCCATCATTAGATCCCTCACTGCCCATGCATAACAAATCCTTTCATTTAACATATCTTGAGCATTTAGTGGCTCCCAATTAGGAACAGACATCCAGCCATAACCATTAGAGATCCTGCTTCTTCACTGCTCCTAGTCCAGCCATGTCGAGGAGTGCAAAAGTAATGCAGAACCCCCCTATCCTCACCTGGGTGTCCTATTCTGAACATGCATATGACAACACAGCATAACTCGGAAATGGAGAGCTACCTTCTACCTATGCAGAGAGCCATCCACTTTAGAAAAGCAATGCAACAGCCAGTGCCAGCATGCTTAAGAACTATTGTTTTTCTTCGAAAAAGTTTCCAAATGCCCTTCTCTCCATGAGTAAACCTGCGCATGGGAAGCTGACACAGAGATACACGCCTAAGCAGAACTCTACACGATACTCTGCTCTGATCTTGCTAAAACTGCTGTGAGGTCTCTGTAATATTATTCCAGATTCATTGCGGAGTAAATGAAAGGCAGAAGGTCCTAATATTGAGACAAATTTCTGTTCAGGATTGCAAAGAGAGGTCAGGCATTCACACTCACTTTGACAGTGGCTGTTGTTTGGGAGATCTAGGACCATGCAATCCAGAGGTAGAAAGGCTTTTGGGACATAGCATGCCTCTTCATCAAGGCAGAAAATTTTAAGGACTATCAGGTAACATGAGGAATACCTCCTGATCTCTTAACTGAGCAGTGCCTGCAAATAGTCTGTGTGCTCTTTTATGTAGCTAATCTATATGTTCCTGCAACTTTGTCCACAGCAAGGACAAAGGGGAACACAAACAGTTGTGCTGCTTCCGGTCCAGATCTGCAGTGTTTGGTTAGCAAACAATGGACTGGGGTGGGGCTGGAGATGTAGCTCCTTTACAATAAATCTCACCAGTCTTTCTATGGCTGCCACCTATTTCTCTGGTGTTTCCCCATAGCTCCATGACTGGTTTTGTTCCAATGCCTCAACGTTCTGCATAATTCTTGCTCAGAGAAGTTCTCCCAGTCATGCCAGTGACACTACTCAGATGAGTAAGAAGTATTCAAGAAGGTTTGCATGCCTGGTCCTAAATGATTTATCTTTGTCTTCCTTTTCTTCCCAGATCTACTGCAAGGTTACACCAAGGGTTCTGGTTTCTGATGTCCCAGAGCTGAGAAAAAGTCACTGAAACTAAGCGGACTAGTACATGAACACAGTAAGTTACTTGCTTTCCCAGTTCTTCCAGGAAGAAATTTCACAGTAACTGTAGTTGGAAAGAGGTCTCTGATTTCCCCATCTATCCTGATCAGCACTCACCTCAGATTAGTTTTCCTTCTCATAGTCTGTCAGCAGCCCTGAGATCAAGGAGATTAAAACACCCTGGTAACTCATTAATGAGCCAGGACTCTCTGCAGCAGCTGGATTAAAAATGGCCCATGTTTGTCTGCATCTTAATTCTTTGCCATCTCCCCTCTGCTCATCAACACCTGCACACATTTGGGACCCACTATAAGATGACCCTTGAATTCAGCTCTAAGCAACCAGTCTGCAATGCACATGTCTAATGCTCTGCTGGTGTGGAACCAGTATGCTGGTAATCCTGTTAGTAATGGCAGAAGCTCCCTCTAGGAAATTATAACAAATAGTCTTAAACAATTCCTTTTGTTGACAACTTTATCCAAGAAACCATCTTCCCTGGAGACTTCACTCAACTTTTGACTAATCCCCTCCTTCCCTCAGGAGCTCTTTTGTTGAAGGAGATTGTAGGCAAACCCCAGGAATGACAGGTCTCTGTAAGCCTTGGATCAGCCTCTACATTCTTTCAATTGTCATTCCCCATCTGTCCTGTTTGTACATCGATCTTCTGGTCCAGGGATCTCTCTATTAACTGACACATGGTTGAGTTTATTCTGAAAGTCCAGTGTCCAGACTGTGCTGTTACATCTTCGTTGCCAAGTCAATCTTTCTGACATTGCATTCTGAAAAACAAAAGGCAGGACATCTGCACAATTTCATTCTCTTCTACTGACAGGTGATTTTTAAAAATACCACCACCACCCCCCAAAAAAAACCCCAAACATTGTCCTTGTTTTACACTCCCAAAGATTTTACTTCATTTTTGTCAATATCAAGAGTTATGTCAAAGGTCCTTGGTGTAAGAATCTACCCCTGTTGCAAAGGAATTCTGTTAGGATAAAAATCCATGGCCTCAATCCTGAATCAAAGGGAAAAATAAATCCTAATTCCAAATATTCTGCAGGGCTAGTAACTTCAGTTACTTCGCTTGTTAACAGTTGATTTAAAATAAGCTCTAATTTTCCTGTAGATTCAACTACACTTAGCTAGTACAGCAGCACATACATATAAGAGGCACTGTATTATTTATCTGCATTTTAAGAGGCAGCATGAGAACAGAAGCAGATTCCAATGACCCATACGTTCCTCCTCAGCATTTAGAGGGAAATAGGTGAAGTAGGGTAGAAAGTGGATGGAGTGTTGGCACGGGCGCCTGGCACTATCTCTTCCCTTCCTGAAACCAGAAGGAGAACAAGGAGGAGACTATGATGATGTTTTTCCCCTTGCTGTGTTACTCAGGGCCCACAGATTCATGATTGAGCCTGGTATGTTTAGTTTTTTTGGTTTTGTCTATTTTTGTAATTTAACTCAGGTTGGCCAATGAAGGAAGGCTGCCCAGTTTCATTATGTTACCAGGAAATTCCATTCTCTCATGTGCCAGCATGAGGCTGTTGTGCTTTAGATGCCTATCTACCTCTGATTAGATTTGAAAAAGCATAAAGAGCCCCCTGCTTTCCATTGGTAGCCTATTAAAATGACAAAAAAAAAAATACTGTTTAATTTATAACCATGCTTGCGTGTCTGAATCCAGATGCCTTTATTAAAAAGAGAATTAATAATATGAACACCATTACTTATAGAACGTTTTCCTGTAGTTAAGTGCAGAAGAGAAGTTGAGTTGACATTTAAGCTTGGTTAGTATGTTTTGTAAGCAGTTTAAACAAAGGGACACAATCACTTTGAGGCCAGGTTAATATTAAAAAGAAAAAGAAAATGTCTAAGAGTATCTCCTGCTATTTCCATGGTTTCACTATTTTAAATGATGTAGTTGTGAAGTACTCTCAAAATCAGTTAAAACTGGCCAAATCAAAGTTCATTGAACACTGAAGCATGAGCGCCTTCCTCAACTGAGTTGTCCCAGAAGCCTTAGTGGAGCTGACAACCAGCTTTTTTGGCAGGATTAGTTCCCCTCTGATCACAGAGAGGGAACAGCCACCCTGTCTGCACTTAGCTGAGCAGGTGAGCAGAGAATTTATTCAGGCTGCCTCCAAAACCCAATCTGGCCACAGGGCTGGCAATGTCAGGTCCTTCTCAAAAGGACTCCAGGCTGTCCTGTCTGCCTGCTGTTGTCTACATGATGAGGACAGATGGGGTAGAAAGAGGCTGTGAGACCAGGCACTGAGTGCTGGGTCCTGATCCTATAGCAGGTACATGCCATCTACCTGCATTTGAAAGCACAGATGGGAAGCTGAGGTTTGCTCTGCTCTCACAGCTAGGTTGCTTCTTAGCTTGGCAGACAATAAGACAGTCAAACTAATTTGGCCCCAAGATCAGTTACCAGTCTGCCCTGCAAGTGCAGACCCAGCTGGTGACACTGACTGGACACATGCTGTTAACAAATGCACAAAGTAAACAAAGAGACAGGATATAATAAAAGGGTATTTTCTGGTAATTTCTTTCAATAACAGTGATTTTAAGTGATCTTTTGGTCTTCTGTAACAAAAAGGACATGAAAAATGTTGATGCTGAAGCATCATTTTGATGTGTGTCATATTAAAATACTGATTAATTAAACCCAAGGATGTTAAGAGCTAAGAAGGTTTTGCCTAGCTCTGCTTAGGTTCCAGTGCATGTGAAACCGAAACAAGCAAGCTTTAAAATGTGAACTCAATAGACAAGGACAAAGGCAAACAAAGCAATTTGGTCAGTTTAAGCAATGGGGGAATGAAGCAATATTTTGACTGGGGAGGCATCAGAGGAAAGGGCACTGGTCTGAGACTTGGGAATATGACGAAACAAACCCAAACCTCCCATGATACCACTAAGCATTGTGCAGTGAGGGTCATTGGCTTGCTGATCTCTTCTCTCTGTATGTGAGATTTCCCACTCTGTCCTCAGCCTGGGATGTGGTCATCCAGCCCTGGGTATCAGTTCTGTCTTCCCACCTTCAATACAGAAAGGAATTAATGTGGTAAGGATGACAGCAGCAGCTCTGACAGTGGCAGCTACACTCTTACCCAAGAATTAGTCAATCATCCCTGCTTTCTACCAAAACTTGCTCCAACCTCCTGAGAGACGGCCTTTTCGGTAAGAAGCAAACAGGTCACAGATTTCAGGTTGCAGTCTCACTCCTGGAACTGTGAGCACTGATTGCCCTGTGGAAAAATCAGGTTAAAGAGAAAGCTGCAAAATGGTCCTTTCCTTCACTTTCAGCTACTTTCCTAATGGTCTCCTGTGACATTAGCCACAATATAAACTAATACAGGATCCTATTACTCACCGCTCTGTTCCTTCTGATTTTTATTGGAAAATGATTTCTTTAATCTAGGCACCCTTCTCTAGAAATCTCATCTACAGTTTCTTTTCCTTTTTATTTTTCTTTTTCTTGGAGCAACCAGCAAAATATTATTTGGTAGACCAGTGGTGGGAATGCAACCAGCTAATCAAAAGGATTCAAATGGATCTACGCACTGCCAAGCTCTCTCCTTCCCACCCAGCGGAGGGGGAAAAAAAGAAAAAGAAAAAAGAGATAGAGCGAAGGCACGGAGCTTCTCTCCTTCAGCAATCTCACAAATGCAAAACCTTCCACTCCAGTGACTCCTCATTAACTTACCAAATCTGACAGTCTAATTATCGGAGCTGCTTCACGCTTAGAATAAATAAATACTAAAGTGGGTGTTTAAAGAAATTGAGCAGTGAAATTCAGTCATCTAGACAGTCAATAGAGAGAGAGTTTATTTTAAATTTTTATATTCTTATGTATTTATATCATTTTAGGAAAGATAATGAGATAGTTGTCTTTCAGGCTAATTGAGTTCCTAGGCTCATGGTTGCTTGCTGTCACGATCTCAAACTTAGCTTTAACTTTTGTGCCTTAGAAATCTGATCACTACATCCCCATTTGCTCTTTTCTGCTGATAACTGGGTGAAGGCAGAAGTGCACCTGAGGATGGCAAACGACTACACGGGAGTTCCAGTCTGGATGTCTTTCACAGCAAACAAGACAACTAAATCTTCTCAGATTTGCATTTAAGAGTGTTAAAGGGAAAGTGGAAGTTAAAGAAACCTCAGATATAACTTGCAATTAGACAAAGTACAGAAAAATGTCTGCTAACCTCTGATGCAATAACGTCTGCCTCCATGAAGGGTATTAACGGCACTCCCCCCAAGAGTAGTTCATCTCCCCAAACAATAAGACCTTTATAGAGATTCTCTGGCCTGAGATCAATGGGATTCAGAGCATTTGATCCATGTCTGTAGGACTTTGTTTCCACAAGTCATGTGGGCCAAACTTTGCACCAGTTGTGCTTTTGCAAGAGCATGAGCTGGGGAGTGAGCGAAGGAAATCTTCCTTCTTTTCCCATCTTCACCCTGTGCTCCTAAACAGGGCCCAACACCTGCCAGCATGATGTCTGCTCCAGGCCAGCGGCCGGGGAAGAGGTTAAGCAGGGCAGCATCTCCAGAGGCCTGTGCCCTTGGCACACATCCGCTGTGATGATGCAATCACTCTTTCCTAGTGTGGTGGCTTAATGACATAATACAAAACCTCAGTGTCCTATCAGTATTTATGCAAGCAGACCTTCCACCACTGTGGAGATCGGGCCAGCTGAAGTGAGGGGTGTTTTTCCTGAGTTACGTGAAGATGTGCTTTATTACCTCACAGAAAAGACTGTGTTTGGTTCAGGAGTGATGGCTGATTTGCTGCTCAACACCAACTTTGGTTTATTCCCTTATTAAGACACACTATAAACCAGATTGATATACCTGGTGGGAACTTCGCTTTCTAGGTGTCTGTATCTGATTTGCAGTGAAGGAAATCCATTTGCTCTATACAGACGTGGCAAAACACAGAGGTAAAAAAATGTAAGTGACTATATAAACCTTTTAGCTATGTAGGAGAAGCTAGGGAAAGCAGCCAACCCAAACAAAATGTCCATGAAAGCCAGGTCTTCTTTATATGTGCCCTGTGATAACATCTACCAGCACTGGCTAATCCCAACAGTTACGGGATTTTTGGTAGGCAATGGCTTGCAGCCTTAACCTCCTCATTTCCTACACTTGCTTTGCATTAGTTTAGCTGCAACAGGGCATTAAAATGACAGTGCTCTGTCAACGCCAAGCCTCCCTCCTCCTCCTCCTTGTCTCTGAAAAGCTGAATAGTGGGCTGTTTTAGGAAAAATGGTACAGTGTCATCACCACCTGGCACACTGGTTTTGAATTGCTGGGGGGAGGTAGCAACCAGAGACCAACCATACCCAAAAGGAGCGAGTCCCTCCTAGTCAAAACCAGGATCATATCCATTCAACACGCAATCCTCCTCCCTGAGCACAAATTGAACTTGATGACTGACTGCTGTGCTGATGGTATGCCCAGGGTTGAATATCTCCTGAACTCTGAGAAACTGAGAAACTCCTGAGAAAGCTCTATACTGAGCTTGGACATCCGTCTGGTGAGGACAGGATCTGAGGTGCCGGCTCAGGCCTCCTTGGCCCATGTGCCTGGGTTGTTTGGCCAGAACTTTTCTTGCAACATGTTTTCTTGGGAGCACACTGGTACTAATCCCAAACCCCACTGCTCACCCTCCCTGCTTGCGAGGCTGCTCTAAAGCATTTGAGGGCAAAAGAGAAGGAAAATAAACCCAATCTATAACTAAGAATAATAAGCTGCAATTGTTACTGTGTCTGACCTGTCTGACAGCAGAGTGAGATACCTCCTCAGAAGGCCCTTTGCACTTCAGGACTGACACTAAGTTGAGAGCACAGCTCATGCTTTCTTGATTCAAGGATCTCATCTTTCTTCCAGGAGTGATTAATTGGACAGAAAACATTCTGCTTTAGCAGGTGGCAAAGGGTTAGACTGAAGTTTTATCAGAGCTGCTGCAGTGCAGGGCTGCACTGCACAAAGATAATTGTCTCCGGATTGGCTTAGGCCAGAAAAAGGACAGCAAATGCTCCAGTTTTACAAAAGGTCGTCACTGCCACCCCTTAGGCTGCTAGCCACAGTGGAAGGAAACCGGAGAATCCCATGCTCCTCTCCTTCACTGCCATATCCAGAGGTGCTTGTGGCATGTACAGAATTAAGGCCACCAAGATGACAAGTGGGGTTTTAACCTGGTCCTTAGCGGTCCCTTCTAGTACTTGAGGCACAGGAGCAAGCAGCTGTAGGAGAGGCCCAGCTGTGGACTGGCCCCACTTGGTGACAGAGAATCTTCCTCTTACAGCGTGGGCTACTCTTTTTTCCTAGCACTTTGCATCCAGATGTGCATAAGCAACAGCAACCTGTTCTCCTCTGCAGGAGCTGACCACCAGGAGGCAAAGAGCCCCTTGTTCCCTCTCCCCCTTACCAGGGGCAGCAGCCAGCCTCTGGTCATCAGCGTTCCCCTTAGTAATCAGAAACATGCTATTATTTTTGAAACATTGATCTCTCCAATTATTTTTTCCTGGGAATCGACCTTTGAAAAACATCCTTTGGCTTCCAGCTTGTGATAGCAACTTATAAAAAGGACAGTTATGGCTATAATTATTTCATAAAAATAGAAAATAATTTCTTATGAGAACCTTTTATTTTTTCAAATGCTGTTTCCCGCTTACTCTCTCACATAACTTGGGATCAACCCCCTCCTCCTTTCACCTTTCATCTCCAGCTCATTCTTTGCCCTTCTCCTTTAACTTTCTCCTTCAGAGGATGGGGACTAATAGCCAGCGTCCTCCAGAACAAAGTGGGAACAGAATATATTTAAATCTGCACCGTGTTATCATAGCAACCAGAATTTTTAAATTATACAGCTAAATTCCAAAATAGTGTGATGCCAAAATCACATAAGAGAACAAATGTCTTATACAATTATGGCAACAGGGATGGCTACGCGGGAAATTATTCAGAATTGCCTAATTTTTACAGGCTTAATGAGTCACTCATGAATATGGTCTTGCATGATCATACTGTACTTGTTTCAGCCCTGTGCACTTTGATTCCCTTCCCAACACATCGGTTGCTATGATAACGCCATACAGTTTCCTGTCCACAAGGTGCTTCTCGCCACAATATGGGGGATAATAAATACGGGATGGTGCATAAACCCAGGTGAAATGAATCTGTCCCCTCTCTGGCAGCGTGCTGGAGAGATTGACACATTATGCCCATCTGTTTTCTCATTCCTTCTGTTTCTCCTCACTCTCTCCCTTTCTCTCACATTGTCTGTCTCTGTACCTGTTTTTTTCCACACTCTCTCTCTCTCTCTTGGCACTGACACTTTCATCTTCTCCCTTGGGGATTGGAGATGTCACTGCGGGAAGTGCTTGTCCGCCTCTCCGGCAGCAGCAGAGCCCTGTGGCTTTGACAAACCTCATTTAATTGGGAGGAAGCCAGGAGGGTTTGAAAGAACTGAAACATCCACGAAACTCCTTTTATCAGGCATAATTTAAACTCTGCATGGAAAAAACCCTATATGTATAAAGAAAAGTCAACTTCCCTCCTGCTGTGCGTGCTCCCCTCCTCCCCCCCCGGCACAGGCAGGCTCCTGCGAGATTCCATCTTTTCATTTTTCTAAAAGTGTCAAAGTAGATTTGTGCTCTGTGGCTGGGTGAACAGAAAAGGAATGCAGATGTCTCTCACTCATGCACATACACACAGAGAGCACCTTCTAAAGGGCGGCGGATTGGGAGAGACGCGAGCTGGCTGCTCCTTCACTTGGGATGTGTTGCAGGAGCCAGAAATTAAGTTTTCAAATAGCTTGACAACACAGTCCAAGAAGGCTGCTTCTTAATTGCTCCTGTCTTAAAAAAACCCCACCAAACTAACTAGTGTAGTGGGTGCCCAGGAGGCAATGGGGAATGTGAGGGCTCTCTGGCCTGTTGCCCAATAGGAGGGAGCTTTTTCTAGTAAGGAACAGAACCTGTAGCTTGAGAGACCCTGTATTTATTGTCAGCTCAGGGCAGGAGAGGCAGATCGGTGAGTGTGCAGCTGTGTGGTTAAGAGAATGGAGCAAGGGAAGAAGAAAATAAAGCAGGTAAAACTGAGGGAGAACTGGTGCGACAGGGTACGAGGAACAGCTGTTGTCTCTGAACATCAAAAGGGAGCAAGAGGAGCTGTGGAAGGGAATTGGGGCTAGCACATCATGCTGAGCAGCTGGGAATTCAGGACATCAGGAGGGATTGGTGTGTGAGTTACACTGAATACACAGTGTGAGCCAGCCCGAGGGAAAGCTCTGGGCCCCTGGGGTTACAGAATGGGGGAGAAACGACCTGTCAAACATATACACCTCCGCTTTGTAAATGTACCATGGTGGCAGCCCATCCAGGTCCCCTTCTACTATTAACACTGTGGTCAAGTGGAAGAAAACGGAAAAACAAGCTGTCAGGTTTGCAGTGGGATGTAAACTTTGCAGCGTAAGGGAGTGAGAAGGGCAGGCAGGCAGAAAAGAGAGAGATGTCCGGGTGAATGGCAGGGACTTTCAAAGTACAGAAGAAACTCATAATAAATGGAATGTGAAGTAGCTCTTTCTTGGTGAGCTGAAATCGAGTTAACTTACCAGCAGAAACCTGATAGAGCTGAGGAGGCAGGGGGCTGAAGAAGCAATGAAGCAGTGCATCTTGCGCAGAGATCCGGCCTCGAGGGAAGGCTGTAAGCATCCTGGAGGCCAAATCCTCCGCTGCTGGCACCCTGCTCAGCCTCGGAAAACAGGAGAAAAAATAGCACATGAGATGAGCACAAGCCAGAAAGCTGGAATCAAAACTTGACCCAGCCCTTCTCGGGGCTTGAGGCAGAGATAGTGAAGGGACACGGGGAGCTGGATAAACCCACCCCAACTGTATAGCTTTCCAGGACATTTCCTTTTCCATGTGAGTTTTATTATGTTGGAGTATGTACATCCAGGATGTCAGCTCAAACTCATGTTTTCAGAGGAATTTCGAAAATAAATTGTTGTTTTGTAAAAAGTAGGTTGTAAGTAAAAGGGAAAATGCTGCTGGGGAGGCTGTATTTTACATGTCATAACTGGAACATCAGATGTTGGTGTTACCAATTTACAGTGACAGTGCAAGTGCACAAAAGACTGGCCCACTGAGCAGACCAGAGATCAAAACTAAAAAAATACAGAAAATACCATTTCCCTTTTTCCTACCCTAGTACCAGTAGTGCAGCTCATTGTAAAATGTGTTGGGGATTCACAGAGATGAACCTATTTCTCAGGATGAGTGCTTAAAATAGATGTAATATACATATGCTCCATGCACAGCAAATACCAATGCCAAGTGGCTGCTTTCTAGAGGAGCACACAGCTGGGAACAAGGAAGTGGAAGAGAGAAAACAAACCAACAAGGAAACAAATAAAAATAGTCATTTAGTTTTATAGCTTTTAGTTTGTTTGTTTGTTCTGATCATGTTTCAGCATCAGGAGGCCCATCAGAGCATGGCCTGTTGTGCTTCCCCTCCTCAGCCCCCACCGGTTCTTTCCCTCCAAGTGACATCAGGCGCCGGGATCCCCCTGCCCCTGCACTCCCCCTCCCTACACAGAACATTTGACATGCTGAGATTTTTGCTTTGAGGAGATAAAATGTAAAAAGAAAAAAGGGGGGGGGAAAAACACAGGGAGAGAGATCCTGAGAAACAGATTTATAAAAGGTATCTGGCCTCACCGCGGTAGGTAACTGCTGAATTCTCACCTCCAGCAAAACAGTTCGAGCCCCTGCTGCCTTGGGGAGCAGGGACAGGAGAGGGAGCCAAAGCATCCAGCCTGAGGTTGCTTGCTAGAACTGTACCACAGGCTGCCCTTGCCATGGCAGGGTCTTACCAGAGACCCTCTGCCCCCTCAGTCCCTGCTGCTGCAGGCTCCCACACTGGGCAGCAACATGGTTCAGTGCTTCCCGCCATGGCTCAGGCTTCCTGGTGGTGCCCGAGCTCTGCACAGAGCTCCCCTTTGATTTCTTAATTGGCCATGGAGAGTCATGGCTGAGCAGTCTGTATGAAGCAGCTCTTTCCTTCTTAAGAGCTGAGCATGCCAAGGCGCCTGTTCGGCCATGCTGGCGTAAGGACCCCGTAACATGGAGTTGGAGCTGGGCCACGTGCAGCCCAGAGCTCTGACACAGGGTGCTGGACCAGCCCGTCCCTATGGGGCTGTAATGAGGCCTGTCAAGGGATTATAGCCCCAAAGCAGAAGCGCAATACAGCAGAGTTGCAGGGAATATAGTTATTTCTTTGTTCGGGCTGAGAGAGGATTTGTTCTCTTCCAGGATCTGTGTTATCAGGCTTTGGGACATGCTGAGCTTTGTGTGTTTCTGAAGATGTGCATGACAACGGCTGGCATTTCAGCAACCTGTGCTTTGCTGAAAACTTCAGCATGTTTGTTCAGCCATTCAGAACAGTGTCTGGGAAACCCAGCTCTGAAGGGCAGCACGCTTCCCTCTGAGCAGCACTGGATCCCAAGCAATGAGCTGAAGAGATAATAAACAGCAGCAATGAAAAATGTGGTTACATTCTCAAAAGAATATTTGATTCTTGACCTGTGCATGAATACAATCCTGAGAACAAATTCTGTCTAGTCTTTTCCTACATAACTGCAAAGCCTGTTGTGTGCCTCAAAATCAGTATTGGGGGGCAATTCAATTTCAATGACTCTCTGAGCTAGGTTAGGGCACTTTACCTGATTATAAATTTCTTTCACTGATGCATATATACGTTATGTGTGTGTGTATACATATATATGCTTGAAAAATACTCCTTTCTTTTAGCACACGAGGGAGTGATTGGGTGGTGGTGGTGTGCCTGGTCAAGCTGAGGTATGTAACCAGGGCCCTAGTCTCATAGCTTTTGGCCACTGAAGAATGTGAATTTTCCCCGCCAAACTAATCACAAGATTATTTCATTGTCTTCTAAAATGCTGTCCTAGCACGTCTTCTTTACCACTGTTGAGCAACATTCCTACAGTCTGTTTCTAGAAATGAAAATCGGGACAGTGCGAAGTCTGTCTTCAGTCTGGGCCAGAGGGCCTGGGAAAGTACAACCTTCCGAATCGAACTCTGCCCTGAAAAAAGCTGTTCATAATGTCACTGAATCACTGCTTATCTGAGAATAATCACTGCTCCTCTGAGAATAATAAACCCACTATGTGCCTACCTCTGCTGCGATCTCTCGAAATCAGTTGCTTAACTGATGTTAGATGTGCTTGTTACTACAGAGCCACCCGGCTCTTCCTGAGCTTGCCAAAAGAGCTCATTTCAAGTTAAATGATTGCATAAAGAAACAAATAAACCCAGAGGCGATTTTAACGTTGCCATTATAGGTAGCTTACCTGTCACAGATGACTGGGAGTCTCTGAGGTCTCCTGGAAGCAACCAGTCCTAGAAAGTGTAATATGCAATCACAGGATTAAATGAAAATCAAGCCAAAACCCATTCTTTGAGCCCTTACAAAAAAAGCCGTGCTCAGAATTTCAAAGGGCCCTATAGAATCTGTCATCTTAGTATTTATAAATATACATTATTCCTATAGGACTTGAGTACCTGCATTGATGTTAATAAGGCTGTTCCAGTTCTGTAACCCTTTCCTTTCATGCATCTGTGAATATAGGCCTTGGGCCTCCTTCTGTTACAGTGCGAGTCTTCACTTTGACTTCAATAAAAACAGCATCAGTCCCTAAAGCCTTCACATGAAGGAAGCAGAAAGAGGTTTGCAGGCCTGAATCCCCAGCAATTGTCTTGGCTTACCAACGGGCTGCTGAGCCCCATGTATTGCCCTGTGGGCACATGGGGGCTTTTCTGCATGGATCTGGCAGAAAGACTGGGGATGGAGCAAAGGCACTTGAGTCCTGTTCTCTTCTTGCCCACTGCTCTTGCTGTCAATCCCTCACTAAGTTTGTCGTTTATCAATTTAACCATTTTCATGCACCCTTTTACTTACTGATTCAAATATCTCTACCAGACTCGAACTTTGTGGAGTTTGCAGCTTTGAGAAGACTGTGTTGTTGTTGCCATTTGTCAAGCACACGTCTAAACATTGTGGAAAATGTAGAGGAATACATTCCTCACATGTTTTCTTAGGAAGCATGAATTTTCTCAGGCTTAGATATGAATGAGTGGTTTAAGCCTGGAAGATTTCCCATTAGAGCTGATCAACAGAGACATTTTCTTGCATCAGAAAGGTTGTAATTTCTATCCAGCTACATCCTCCTGAGCACCATTTCTGACAACAGAGAGGAATGGTGCTCTCACCATGGAAAGGAGAGCGTGAAAGGTGGTGTAGATCTCTCTTCCAGCCCAGCCCAGCCCAGTCAAGCATTCCCCGCAGCAGCGAGACCACCAGGAGGCAAGTGCCACTGGTCTGTTGCCGGTAGTCTCAGAACTCAGCTGGGGCTTATGTCGCACCATCCGAGAGCATCTGCTGTCCCTTTCTGTCCAGGAGCACCAGCCACATCATTCAGGGACAGAAGCTGCTGGCTGTGGGCAAAGCGGGAGTCCCCTCTGCCTTTCCAGAGTGCCAGGCCCAGGGACTCGGTAACTCAGTGTCTGACTTGATGCACAGACAATTTGAAAAAGTGTAAATGACTGGACTTTCAGCACTTAACCTTTCCAACAGCAATCTTTCACCATTAAGCCAGGCAAGCAGGTTGTTAAACCTGTCTATCACAGGGTAAGTAAGAGTTCACAGTTGAAGTGTTGCCCTACACTCAAATACTAAGGTAATTGCTAAAGCAGTAAATGGCAATATAATCTGGGATGGGATTCATGACTGTTTAGGTGCCAGAGCACTTGAATTATTGCCAATATAGAGAGGTTATATATTAGTATCTTGAATAACCTCTTCCCAAATCAGTCACTGAGATTAACTCTGGCAGAACATTCTTCTTGGATCACTAATAACATTGTCTATAGATCCTCTTTCCTTCATTTTGCCCCCTTGTCTGTAATAAAAGTGTAGAAATAAATTGTCCTTATTGAGTAGAGATGTAAACTTTCCAGGCAGAATAGAAGAAAAACAATTTAGAAAAATGGTTTGGAAAGGCATAAGATTTTTTTTGTATGAGGTAGAAATTTTTACCTCCTAACAGAGCTGGCCAAAAACTTTCAGATGTTGTAACTTTCTGCCAGAAAATTTTGATTTGCGAGATGGAAACATTCCATTCAATTTCCTTTAATATTTAATAAAAATGTCAAGATGACTTAAATATTGTACTTAAACTCTACTGAAATCTTTTAACATTAATATTCTTTAATGAGTTTAACATAAAAGTTAAAAATGCATATTCAGTTGATAACACCAGGACAAAATGTTTCAGTGATATCTGACTGAAATGTCACTTTGTTTTTGTGGAATGCATCTTCAGGATTAACATTCCAAAGAAGAATAGGATTTTCTTTATATCACAGATAGAAATATCAGCTTGCTTATGGGGAACTGGGAGGAATACCTGAATTATGGTCTTAGCGGTCTCGAACAAGCCTCTTGACTTAAATTTATCATATATGTAACATGGAGATTAATAATTATCTACAAGAGGTAGTGCAAGAGCCAGTGAGCCAAATACTGCTGTCACTGTCCAAACACATCTCTCAGTGGAGAATTCTGCTTGAGTGAGGACTGCCAAACTTGCCACTTTGAGTATACAAAGCTTTGATTATAAATGGAAGATATGGGTAAGAAAACAGTGTGTCTCTGCTCAAGGATTTAATGCAGTTAACTAATCCACTTTAAATCAGTTCAGATTAATCTCCTGACTGACCCCATATAGACAAACCCTTAGAGAATGCTGAGGCCCCATTGTGTTGAGCAGGGTAAGAACAGAGCAGTAAATATTTTCCCTACTGTAAAAATTAAGACCTATCTAAAATTGTAAAACAATGTAAACAGCTACACTTTAAAGGTAAGAGATAAAGAATATTTGGATGTCATTCCAAAAAGTGGATGAACTACTGATTTAATCATCTTATAATGATGATATAGACATAAAATGATGGGATTGTGTAGGGCTGATTGGCTTTTTTTAACAATACCAGTAGATCAGAAAGGTAGCGCTGGGGTTTGTTATTTTCTGTCGGTATGCAAGGCAGTGTGTGCTAATGAGGAAATACCTTCCTATATGAAAACCCAGGTGGAAGTGGCTAATGAACTGATAATGAGGCAAGCAAGCCAGAGGACAAAAGTTAAACTTTCCTAATTGATGAAGAGAGAGAAAGAGGATGCCAAGTGCTGCTGGATGAAGGCGCTGGGGTTGCAGGCTCGCAGAGAAAATTTCTCTCATTAGTGAAACCTCTGTGGCTGCAGGACAGAAGCAGAGCTCTGTCTGTGTGGCAGGCTGGAAACTGCAGCCTGTGCCCAGTGCCAGATAGGTAGGAAGTTTCCGGGCAGCCTGGCCAGCATATACTGTGCATTAGTTACAGTGCTGCTCTTCCCTTTGGGATCAAAGCCACATGCAGTTTATTATGACAATAAAAATTTCGTCGTTTTAGAATTTAGTTTCAAACCATCCCATTTTTTAAATGAAGCATCAGCATAAAAAGTGAGATAAAGAAAAAAAGAAGGCAAAAAAAGGGTACTCGGAGTGCAGACTTCGTCTGCATTCTTAAAAATGTCATTTGAAGTTTGAGGTTGAGAGCCTGCTGCTTCTTGCCTCCATCTGCTGGTGACATTTTGAAAGCGCAACAGAGACTAAAAACCTGTACCTTGGAACGAAGTTGACTCTGAAAAGCTTCTAAATCTCATTCAGCGTAGCAAAGCCTGCAGATATGTGAAAAGCTAGGCTTAATTTAAAAGTCATTGCTGCATCTGAAAAAGCCCAGTGTAAAACCTGTGTCTGCTAACTGAGATACTACCAGCCATAGGAAAATTCATTACTCGGCCTGTGCGATAAACCAAGGAGTAAAGCTTGCTCCTAGCGAGTTCATCGTGTTATGAACAAACAGCCACTGTTCCCCGCTATTTGGAACCCAAATGTCAGAAAAGGGAAACAAAACCCAACTTGGTGCATTGGGCGCTCCAGTATTCCCAGTTTGGCAAAAGCACTAGCTTAATGTCGTGGGCTGTGATTCCTAATCCTTTCCTGCCCTTGACCCCTGCTGTCTAGATTCAAACTTGTAACCATTAATGGGGCTGGATCAAAACACTGGCCTTCTGGTGTCACCAATGGTGTTTAGAGGGGATTTAAACTCCCTGCTTTTCAGCGCAGTGAAATGAACACAGCAGTAGATTAATGCAAGGATTTGAGCTCACACAGCATGAGAGCTTTCAAAAATAGTGTTAACAGAGCTACAACTGCCTCTTTCAGGGGAAGCAAAATGAGGGGAACAGAACAAATGAACAAACACAGGGCAAAGCCTTGTCGCTACGGGCAAGGCTCCTAAGCCTGGGGCGCCAGGGAGAGGGCCAGCGAGTGTGCTGAGAAGTGGGGCAGGAGCTCTCCCAACCCTTCCTGTTCTGCAGGAACCAGTTCTCAAGCCAGGGCTGGGGTAAAACTGTGCTTTCGGGCCCCACGGCTGTGTGTAATTCCCTACCCCAGCTGTCTCTCCTGCAGGCAGAAGGGGAGATCACACGCTGCAGGGCTGGCCAGGGAAGAGTTCCTCACCCATCCTTCCTGTTCACCTGGGGTCAGGCACAAGCTGAGATTTTGGCAAACTGTAGGCAATGGGTGCGAGGCCCATTTCTGAACTTCTTTGTGCGAGAAGGCACAGGGGCATAGGGTGGACAAATAGTCCTTTGCCCATTTCACCCCTTGCTAATTGTCCATAGAGGGGGCGGGGGAGCTGCTCTTTCCCCAGCTGCCCTGCGTGTGCCTGGCTCAGACCCTACAGCCCATGCTGTATCTCCACTTCAGACTCTGCAGCAGGATGTGCTCGAGCCCACAGAAATGACAGGAAAATATCTAAAGGTTTCCAGCCTTCATTTCAAAGATTCCTACTAACCCACCTGGCCCAGGAACCCTTCCAGTAACAACTCAGTCTGGGGCTGAGCCTACACTGCTGAATCCAGTGGGAGTTTTGCCATCAACTTCAATGAGAATAGGATCACACCTCGGTGCTTTGTTTTGCCCGTGTTCGTTCCTTGCCTCGGGCAGGAACCTGTTTGTTTGTTTGCTGCCTGTGCTCACTTGGAACATCAATAGGACTAGCTAAAAGCATTCAAGCCATCAGATTTGGGGAAGTGCTCCAAAGTTTGTTTGCTTATCTGAACCATTCCCAGGCACTCAGATTCGCAAAACTGGGCTGGAAATAACCTCAAGAGAGATGGTTTTTGCAGGCAGACTCTACAGCTTCCACTCGGGCTGAGCATGTCCTGGGGGGGGAAACAGCACTTGTGCTTCAGGGAAGAGAGGGGAAGTGCACAGGAGCATGTGAAGGGCAAATAGCTTTAAACAAAGAGACTAATTTGCCGCCTTACCAGCAGCCCCATCAAAAACTGACTTGATTTAGTTCATGACTAGGGCAAACAGTCCAACCTTATATGACTAACATTCTTCTATCCAGACTGGTTTGTGTAATCCAGATGTGAGCTAAGTGTTTGGTTCCAGTACGTGGCTGGAGCTGCTCCGAGCCCCTTAGGGAGGCTCCAAGGAGGGCAAAGGGATGCTGCCTCTCCGGCTGGCACAGCTATTGACCCAAACACCGGCTCAGCATCCCTCTCCTATGTGTTTGCTGGCATAGTGTGATGCTCCCACAGGAAGGTGTCCTCTAACTCCTGCATTTCTGTCTGCTCCAGCCACAAAAGGCACCAGCATCACAGGATCACAGCACAGGTCCATTCTGCCCCACTGGAGTCCATTCTATCAAGCCTGAAAGCAACTCAGACTTGATAACTGCTTACAATGACTAGACTTGTTTTTACTGGAGCTATTCCCATGCTGCCTAGGTGCCTGTCCTCTCCCTCCCAGCTCTGCCACTAGCACCCTCCACAGCAGCAGAGGACAGCACTGCTACTCAGCAACACAGAGCTAAACCCGAGTCGCCACTCGGGTTCTGGGCACTCGCACATTCTCTGTTCTCTGTACTAGTTTCTTTGCTAGCGAGGCCTTAATGCTTGCACTTTTAGATTGTCCCTCTGTATAGCATTAGGATACGTAATCATCATCACTGAGAGTTTTTAACCTTGAATGAGCAAATGACTGACATTAAAAAAATTCTAATTCTTTGTGATCAGCTTATCCCAAACACGAGCATTTCTTTCCTCCCAGACTACCCTTCCCAACTTGTAGACTACCCAGCCAAGCCTTCAACAACTCAGAGAAGAAAGTGCTTCCTCCAGCTGTCTGCTCTGTGCTTGCTCCCTATCCAAATTAAACTTGCTGTGGACAGCGACACATTCCCATTTCACGCTGGTTTGATTAATGTGTCTCAGCTAATTGTGTGAAGGATTCCAGTCCTTTCGGCTGTGAGACCAGGTTATTGTTCAGCCAATCGTGGCTACCATGTGAAAATGGAGGCTGTTTAGTGTTCATGCACCGGAATCAAAGGAGGGGCATCTTGGACTGGGTCACAGAGCAACACCCACTTCTTTGAAAAGATGTTACTATGCTCTACTAAACCTGTAAACCTCTTGCTTAAAGCACGTCTTCTCCCTCCTCCTCTCCCCCCTGCTCTTTTTCCCCCCTTCTGGATAGACAGGCTCCCCCCACCACTCTCTTAGGGTACAAGTGAGAGAGAATGGCTAGATTGTAGATGGGTGGATTTCACATTCTAGGGTTTTTAATATTTCACTTTTATATTTCTTTTAGAGAATGATCCTGCTGAGAGGCTGAGAATCGGTGCTCATCATTTCCCCCTCACTGACACTTGAATATATTTTCCCAAGAGAAAACATTAAACAAAAAGAGAGAGAAAGGGAGAGAGAGGGGGGGAGAGGGAGAGAGACTGAGCTAGCTTTTCAAAGCATGCTTCTCAACCTGCCCACATCAAAATAAGAGACAACTGGCCCTTTGAAGTCCAGGACACAGACTTCTCTACCAGCCCATGTGGAAATAAAAGAAGCCAGCTTTATAAATCACATAGATTTCTCACCTTGCCCACATCAAAATCAGGGACAGTGACCTTTAAAACTGAGGTTTAAAGGCCCCCAAACCAATCTCCATAAAAATAAGGAGAGTTCAGATAAACTGTGTCTCCAGGTATCTGTCAGCTTTTCCAGTCTAAACCAGGAGAGATCAGTCCTTTGCACTGAGGAGTGGAGACTAACTATATTGTCAGCACTTCCATCAGCCTAACATATACCCAGTGCTCAGTGAGGCAACTTTGCCACGCATGTACCTTTGCTTGTATCCTACGCCAATCCCAGTGTTGCAGGTCCTACAACAACACTGTTGTTAAGTCACTCAAGGGATTTAGTAACACTGCAGCACAGGATTTTTCATAATGAGAATTACTGGCCCAAAAATTAAGTGGCTGGTCGCTCAGGGAAAAAAGCTGGCAATCTTCTGAGTTAAATCCTACCTGGGTTATAGTTGGGGAGCTTGGAAAGTCCTGGCCACGTGTCCTCAGTTGGGACTCCCAATACCTGTGAAAAGAAGAAAGAGAGCGTACTTTGTATGTACTTTGCTACATAAGGTTTTCAGCAAATGCTTAAATTTTGCTGAGTTGAGGTGTGAAAGCATTCAGAACACCAATCACTGAATGCCATATGAATATGGATTTATATTTATCTTTTCTGCGTCTTTTCTTTACAAAAGTTGCTATTCCAAACCATGAATTTGGATCTGTTTTTGAATTTCCAAGGTAATGGGGCAGGTGACTTTTTTTTTTCTTCTTTCTTTTTCTTTTCTTCCCCTCCCCCAAAACCTTTAATGAAATTCCTTGCCAAATCAGACAATGAGTTAGAACAATCCCCAGAGAATATATATTTAATTGAAATTAATTATATCTGTTGTGTATCTGCCCTAGATCTAGCTGTTAACAGTCTGGTCCATGCCATCAGACAAAGCAAGCCAGCTTCTCTGTACTTGCTACTCTGCTGTGCTTCCCCAAGCAGGCACTTTTTACTATAGTGAAAGGTCTTGGTGCAGCTCAGTTCAGTCTCCACTTTGGAAAAGGCACAGTTTCAGCCAGAAACATATTTACAATGCCCATATTTCAGCAAGCGCTTTAAGTTGGTATAAATCCTTGTCCTCTCCCTCTAATTGCCTGCTTCTGTGATGAACCAGCTGTAGGAAGCAGCCTAGCTGATTTTGGTTAGTTTTGTTGGAAAGTTATATTTTATGTTTTATGTAGAGAAAAGCCTTGTAGCCATTCATTTGGCACTTGTCACGTGTTCAGCTCAGCCACAGAAGCATGCTGGTGGCATTCTACAGCCTAATCCAGCCCACGTGAAGTCCTTCTCAGCACAATGTTAATCAATAAGATGGAATCTTTGAATGCAAAACCTATGCCTGATCTCTTGAAATTTGGATGATAGATCTTAATGCTTACTCTCCATGCCATGAGAGAACTGGAGACACTGCAGTTTGTGTTCACTCAGGCCATACTTCCATAACCAGCACTGCCGGCCTAATTACCTCCTTCCTCTTCACCCCCTTCCCATTTGGTCCTGCTCCTGTGTCATCCCTTCATGAGTACCGGTCATTAGTGCTACTGTTTGTGCAGCCAGATGAACTGGGTAAATAAACTGTTCTTGTTTAGAGTAACCCAGAGAGAAAAACAAGTTATAGGTTCCTCAGTTCATGTAGCCCCACGTGTGAGGGGTAACACAGGAGCTGGAATAAGCAGCCTGGGATAGAGATAGGGGATGGAGACTGCTTAGGATGACACTTCCCTCTAGAAGAAATGTTGGTGAAATAAGTCAGTCCATCCTGATGATTCAACAGGACAAACACATTTCACAGAATGGAGATTTTTCCAGCTATATAGCTATGGGGTGTTTGAACCAACAGTCCTACGTGGAGATAAGCTTGCTGGGTGATACAGACTCATGCACACAAATGCAGACGGTCTCTAAACCAGAGCAGGGTGCCTCTATTATTAGTACATGAAAGGAACTGACTATTAGAAAACAGTAGGAATCCCCGTTCTGAACCTCATACTTGGCAAAATATCTCAAGTTAGGCATCGAAAGCCTCTAAGGAGCTTTGAAATCTTGGCCTAACACAGAGCCTCATTCCAGGCTGTATAATAACATAAAACCCTCTGTGAAAGGCACTAATTATTTCATGGCTCTTAAAGCTTCCTCATGATTTTTAAATAAGTTTTTTTTTACCTTCTGTAGCACAAATCCTATTAATCACGGTATTAGTTATAATACCAGAGAAATGAAGATAGGGCTATAACCCTCCAACTGCAAAACCACAGGAAATGTATCCAGAGATTTCAGAGCTGTAAGTGGAAGGATACCCTTCATTCACACTCTGGGAAACTGGGCCTGCCCTGGCTTTGAACCCTGTTAATTGGCCAAGTATGGATTATTTTTTTTCCACAATAATTCTTTTTTTTTTTTTTTACTCTCTATGAAAGAGAAATTCAGCATTTATTTAAATGGGCTGAACTCAAGTCTAAGAACTGGACCCCCTTCTCTGTCTTTTTATCACATTTTAGCTAAAAGCAGAGAGGAAAACCCTACCAGGCAGGAGTGTTTCTGGATGAAGGGATTAAGAAGGAAAATTCTGATTTACAGAGACTTGAGGCTATAAAGTTCTTTCTCACCACTTTCCAGATTTCGGTTTTCTGTACTTTACCCTTTGAAAACACACGTCTGGGGAAGCACTCTATGCAGAAGAGTAAATCCCTGGGAGGAGATGTGAAAGGCAGACACCTACAGCAAAACCCAATAGGAATCTATAGGCTGATCTTCCTGAAGAATCAGTAAGAAGGTCAGCAGCGAGCAGTAAGGAACATACAGAATCCGCTAGTGCTGGTAACTGCCTCAGTTCTACCAAGCTGCACGAAGGATGTGGCTCTGTTTCAGTTTCCCCAGCAGAAAAAATGGCTTAAGAGGCTCCTGAGTACGTCTGCTCTCACTCACTGCTGCCTTTATAAAGTAATCTCACACTTTCCATTATGCCAAAGCAGTCTCTAGGGCTGCACCATAAACTGGATGATACAAAATGTTCCAAGTTAAAATGAAGAAGGATCTCTGAAAAACCTCAGGGTCTTGCCATTTTCAAGGCAGTTTAAGAGCGGTATTAGAGCTCCTTTGTGAAAATATGGTGTGCTGTATCCTACAGTAAGTAAAGGATTTAACAAGAAGGAATAGAATTTGCAGTACCTGCACACCTTTTATGCCTTCTTCAATTTGATGTCACTTTAATTGGCTTTAAATTTTTGATGAGATGACAAACATCAAAGGAAAGTCATTTGATTTACTCCTGTCTCTGGAAGAAAGTTGCCAAATGTAAAATGGGTTACAAAGTCTCCTATGAACTTGGCAGATTGGACCAAATTATTTCTGCTATTCATAGGACCTATGCTTAGGACTTCAAAATTAAGTAAGGGGCTGGTGCAACATATTCTTTTTTTGGTATATTGGTATATTTTACTCACCTCCCAGATCTTTGCCAGCTGTTCACGAGTACCAGAAGTTCCTGCAAATATTGGTTGGCCCTGGATCATTTCAACAAATATACAGCCTGCACTCCTGCAAGAAACCCAAGGTGTTAACTCATTCATGTACATGGCATATATATGATTTTTGAGATGGGCAGGGGGGAAAAGAAGAGAGGTAGTTGTTGGAATACAGATTTAGAAATCCTGACTTGTAAATGCAGAAATCCTGACAGAAGTTGCAAATCCTGTATACTTTGCAACTCGAGTCTGAAAAGTAGCAGTCTGTTGTGTAGGTATTGTATATACCCACCTCATGTCATCTAGTGAGAGTGTGTGCAGGATGTGGGGTGTTTGTAAATGTGTAAATAAACACAGGCTTCAGTGAAGGCTAATATACCTCTACAGTGTGGTGGTAGGCAGGATGTAGCAGTATGAAAAAAAAACCCTACTGATCGTGTACTGATTTAGGAAGGGCCATCTTATACATCCCTGGTCTTGCAGCGCTGTTCTAAGCACTTGCAACTGGTGCTTGTTGCAAGTTGTATGTGGTATCGTTGGCCTCTTCCACATTCTACAGATTGAAACACTTGAATTAAAAAGCTGACAAGTCAAATAGGGTGGGAGCAGGCTACAGATTCATGACATTGATATCCCTCCAGGATTTTAGAAAAAAATAAAGCAGTCAAAGCTCCACATAAGTCTGTTCCCATCTCCTTTTTCTCATCAGTACTATCCCCACCCTTCACCAGCAAGACAAGTCAGGTGATATCCTTGGAAAAGAAACCTGCTAAGCACCATCTTTTTTTTTTGTACCAAACAATTTGTTTCAGGTCTCTTTCAATTTATGCTGTTACAAACCCATCCAAAAAAAGATGGTTGTGGCAGAAGCCAGTGGAATACTAGGTTGTTTTCCATGAGAAACAGATGCAAAATTGGAGTGATAACAATAGGAAAGACAAACAGGGAACTACTACGCAGCAGTTGAAGGATACATTAGATGCAGAAAGAACACAGAGGCACTAACCACTGGAGCAATTTTTCCTTTAGAATAAATTAGCTCTTCACTGGAAAACTGAAGGAAGGATTTCATAGCATAAAGAACTCAGTGACAATAGCAAGCTAAAGTATTCTTATTTTTATGCTATTCCCTGCTCTGCACTTGTGCCAAAGTAAACCAACCAGCTTAAAAAAAACCCAAAACAAACAGACTCTAAAAAATGCTTAATTTTACTAAGGTGGATTAGTCCTGGCAATAACAATGAAATAGTTGTGGTCAGAGTAGATTTACCTATTTGCAAGTATTTACATCTCTTATTGTACGGTGTAAAATTCTGCTCATTTACTTTTTAATCTTCTTTCTCCAGTTTTTTTTTCTACGTTTCCTGTCTTTTCAGTATGCCCCATCCCAACTTTTCAGGCTTCAGTCTCAATCTTCTTTGGTTATAGCAAATTTGAGTCCTTTAAGCCCAGATGTTGAAAACACAGTTTTGTCTAACAGACTCTGAAAGTATTATTTTCGCTTGCTGAGCTACAACTAGTGATCTCTTCTGGTCATCCGTACTGCTATGTTACCCCTTGCACCTTGTTTTTGCAATACTGTAGATGCTTTTCCCACCTGGCTGTGGTCAGTTGTAAACCTGACATGCAACTCATATGTGGTATTCATTTTGGTCATCCTTGCGCATCAGATAATGCCAAGCCTGTTTGCAGATCCATATCGAATGCTGTTTTCACAAACATCTGTGCTGCACTTTCCCTTAGCTTCCTGTAGCCTAACCTTGTGGTCTTGTGGGCTTAGCTCCTTACTTGTTTAATATGCTCTTACAGGGTCCAGGCATCATGAAACCTAAACCACAGCTTTTGCAACTTAGATTTTTTTTGTGTTTCATAGCACTACCACAGCACTAGATATTATTCTGGAGCCCACAGATTGATTCTACTGAGACCAGTGTCATACCAACCCTCTGTTTTCACAGCCGATGCACATGCCCAAATGGCTCACCCTATTTTGCAACCGCAGGGGCTGCTGTAATCCACTGATCCCATTGCACAAGTTTAACTGTATATGGTCAAAGTGATTTGGGTCCTCTTGATTTGTAAGAAGAAGAGAATCAGCTCTGTGTGGTTTTGGAGCAAATGATCCTGATGTTCACCCACAGTTTGCATTCTGATATCTCAGCTAGAAATGGCAACAGCAGAAACTTTGTATGAATTCACTATGGCCCCCAAATGCGACAGACGCAACTAGACCTTCTATAGAGATTCTTTCTGATAAACAGGGCTGGCTGTGCTGTTTCCTAAATTGAATTTAAGAGACTGAGGATTTGGGGACTGGAGGTACACAGCAGTTACTAAGGAAAAGGAGCTAGTAACAGTGAAAGTACCCTATAAATGTGGTCCTTGTGACCTAACCACTCTGCTGCAGAAGGCTAAGGCAACAGATTTCGTGGCAGACAGAAAACCAGATCTGCTATGGTTTCTGTTACTGCTGAGAAGGCTTGAAATCCAGACAGAGCAATAAATGGAAGTAAGAACGAGAAAGTTGTTTTTTCCCTAGATTCAGTTAGCATTCGCTAGGAATTACTCATGAGCAAATAGTTCAAGAATTCAAATCTAATAAAACGGTCTTTTCACTAGTGGACAAGCTGACAGTTTGAGAAGAGGAGCAATTGTGGGTTGTTGTTACAAATGCACCTTCTGGGAGAGCACTCTTTTGTATTCCTGGTTTATTCCCATTATCTGTGGAAGCCTTTAAACCTCAGTGTCTCTAATAAAGACAAAACTATCAGAGCAACCACAACTGCTAGAAAGAAAGGGCTTTTTGTTTCCTGTAGGGAGACTCAGCTGACCAGCTGCCTTTAATGCCTGCTTGATACTATATTGATTCATCAGTGGCAATTACGACTGTTTGTATCTCTGTGTGTTTCCAGATGAAATGCACTTTTCTTGGCCAAAAAAAGGCCAGAAGTAGCTAGAACAACTGACATATGGGCACCCCCCTCTTTTTCCTACGTATTTTTGTCTCCCTGTTAAAGTAGGACTTTGGAAACCAGTGCTAGTTACCGTATCAGCCTTTCCATAGAGGCCTCAGCTTTCCTTCTGAGATACAGGATTTACAGCTACTACTCTGACAGCATTATTAGGATCCTTCTCTTAATGAGGATGATTCAAAAATATTTACTTTTAAAAATTTCTAAAGATCTAAACTTAGTGTTGTTTTGTTTTTCCTCTTTTTCCTTCTTTTCTTCTTCCTTTCTACCCCTCTGATATTTATTTCCAAGGTCCCCTTACCCCTTCAAGTCTACAAGTTTCTCAGAGGGACTCAGTCCCACATGGCTGCTTTGGGAAGAGCCAGGGCAGAGGAAGGGCTATTTCAGGACGAGGCCTGACCATGACGTTTCAGCATGTGCCAGATACACACGTGAAGCAAGGCAGCGACTGCTAAAGTAATAGGAGAGGTGTAACTGGTTATAGGGCTGTTTAGTTTCAGTGAGCGTAAACAGAGCTGATTCAGACAGCAAGGTTGCCTCTGCCTGCAATCCCTGGGGCAGGTCTGAACACTGTACTTGCTCCTCAGCCTGCAGTGCTGCATCACACAGTGGAGAGATGACTTCATCAGGATTAAGATCTAAGATAACTCTGTGGTATCTCAGAGTTCCCTCCCCACAGTTTTTCTGGCATTGGGAGATTGCAATTTTATATTTAACCAGAAATATATCCTTTCTCTTTTTCCTCACCAAGTGTGGGCTGTACAATGAAGCCCTTAGCTTATATCTCCCAATTTGGCATGGTGGGGCGATGCAAACCAGGCTGGGGAGAAGGCTGTAGCGGACCTGGCAGGTCCACATTAAATGAGTGCACCAGAACTCCTAAATCTACCCAGAAAGATTCCTGTGATTTTATTTATTATTTTTTTTAATGGAAGATTGTACAAGGAAATCCTGACTGAAAAGAAGACATGACTTAGGCACTCATGATATTAGCAGCTACTAGTGCGGCACACGCATAAAGCACTTGGTGTTTTAAAAAAAAAAAAAGGTCTTTCTGATATGCAGTATAATCTCCCTGAAACGTTAGCCTCCCTGAAATCCCTTAATTGAATCTTTTAAAGTCCTGAAGAGATAGTGAGGGAAAAAGAGACAGAAAAAAGATACAGAGAGATTAAAGCAGCTTTTCTAGTTAGTCCAAGAGCAAGTGAGTCTCCTTCTATATCTCTTTCTTCATCTATTCAAGACCTCATTCACTTCCCATGTGCCTCCCACTGACCGTATTGCTGCTCAAGCACGCTATGCATGAATTGCCATAATGTTTTATTTTGTTATAATTGGTTTCTTTAAACCAAGGCTTTAACACCCACTGTCTCATGCCATTACCAAGGGCATTCTGACCTGCCTTCATGTAAATTGTAGCATCCAAAAGACATAGGGTGTTTTTTTTTCCTTTCTTCCCAATAGACAAGTAACATCTGTGTGAATTCACATTATTTCCTAATAGACAAAAATTGAACTTAAATGCAGTGTACATCAAGATAATAAATGACTCTTGTTAGAGGAAGTTACTGAATAGAGCTCACCGAAGTACTCTCTATTCTCTCAGCGTGACATCTTTCTTTAGGGCAAACACTTTGAATGTTGTTATTATAAGGAGGCATTATAACAAAGGTGTCTATAGTGTGAATGTAGTGCAGTGGGACTGAGCGTACTGTGCTGTTAGAGCTGGTCAGAGAGCTGGATGGGATCTTTGTATGCTACTCCTATGTTGCTATTCATTACACCAGAGCAGAGTTACGTAGCAGGGATGTTGGTTTTGCACAGGCAGAAATGCCAGGCTTTCTGTGCGTAGCCGGGGCTTTGGACAGGGGTCAACTTTCAGGAAAAAAAATCCACAGGCTTATACCAGTATCTGCCTAATACAACCCCTTCAATCTGATAGGCAGGCATCTTCTTCAAACTCAGCAGACGTTCCTGAGAGACTGTCTGGAGGGGAGAGGTGATGGGTAGTGCGGGAGAGAACTACCCTACCAGGACTATTTAGACTGACTTAGCAGCTGGAAGCCATTAGAATTCAGCAAGGTTTCCTCCTTGGAGAAATCTTTCTGCAATTAAATTAGCAGCAGGTCTAGGGAAGTGAACAAAGTAAAAACTCCTGTTTCCCTGAACTGCCCTCCAGACTTATGCCATCGGAGCCTCTGATAAGCCGCAGATCGCTGGAGGGGGATACAGCCTGAGAAGACCTGGAGCTTTGCTGTTTGTAAGCTTACCCAACCCTCTTCCTGCACATTCTTCAGCCTGCTGCGATCCCACCCTTTCCCAGCCTTTCACTCTGCAAAGCAGTTAAGAAAAGTCCTGGTGTGACAGGCACAGACAGAAAATTAACTGGTCTGAAGAAAAGGTGAAGCAGCAATACTATCTACACGTGCAAAATTTCCCAGAATAAGGGTGGTCTCCTACAGCTTCATGAGCTGCTTGTTGTCCACGAGTAAGTCTGGACTGTGTTGCTGCAAGTGGGCTCAGGCTGGTGTAGAAGTCAGCCAGAAAGTGGATGAACCCTAGGGCCCAGCTACGCATCCTGGCCAGCCCAAAAAGTCCACTGGGACCCCTGTGGAATCCTCATCTTCTCCTCTTTCTGCCTGCTCTCAGAGACCACTCTGCCTTCAGCTCTTCCAACATGCAGCTTGTTTCCTGCGATTCCTAGCCATGTTAGGATTTTTGGGTAGAGCTCATACGGCAATATTTAACAGAACCTAGCCCTTCTCCTGTATGAAATGCAGAGTGCATGAGACATGTTCTTTGAGAAGAAGGACAAACTATCACAGAAATATCAAAGTCTCAGACACCTTTCTATCTCCAGAGCCAATCAGAAACCCTTTAGTGCCAACTTTTGTTACGAAGGCTAAAGTCATTGTTGGTGCAGTTATGACTGGATCCATTGTTTCTTCACAAAGCCATTGCTGTAGAGAGCTACCACTGACCCAGCTGACCACTTAGATACAAAACAAGAAGTGCATTAAGCAAAGGTGTTCTGTTGCAAGATCTGAAAATGCTTCATAAATCTTACCAAAGAGATGTACATATCTCATAAATATTATCAGATGAGGTTTATATAAATCCATAGTTGAGATGTAATGACATCATTCCCAAAAACTTCTACGAACCCAGCAGTACAAAACTCTACTGCTCACACATTTTCTGCTCACAAGTGTTAATTCCTCTACTTACAACTGCATCCGCTGTAATTTGGTTGACTTAATTTAATTCAGATAAAGGTGATTTTTTCCCAAGGGACCCCAGATGACTTTAAATGGGTCAATACCAGATATCTAGATCAGAAGAATAATCTGTAGCTCCAAGCAACACATCAGGAGGACGGTACCAGAGTGCCACCACTTCAGAGGAGTATGTCTGTCTGGGGATGGACTTGGCACGAGCAAGGCCTGCAAAAAAAAAAAGCAAGACTGCTGTGTTAGGACAGCCCTTCTACCTGTACAATGCATAGATAATAATAATTGGAAACAAGACATTATTTTCTCTCTTGTATCTTTAAACACAAGCAATCCCAATGCAGTTTACAAGCAATTGACAAAGAAAGTCTGGAACATACCTCTGGGGCAGATGAGATCAAGCAATATGCTATGTTTTACAGGGCTTTACCATTAGTGACTGAAGCAGCCATCCCAAAGCAATGCCAAGAAAGCCTTTTGGTTTAGCACGTTGCTGTGGACTCTACATGTTACATTATTTTCTGAAGAGAGAAGGATTGATTCTCAATTCTCTTAAACCAGTTTTATGTGGCAGTAATTGCTTTGACTTAAACGAGGTTACTCCTCGGTATAAAGGCAAGAAAGGCTGTACTGACCACAGAAATAGTTTCCTGAAGTTCAGGTAGAGATTTTGCTTTTATGCCTTAATTGGCAGTGGATACAGATCTACATGCATGCTAAAGGTTTGGTCTGAGCAGATATATTAGCAGCATCCAAACTGTGACTCACCAAAGTCAGCTAATTTGAGCTCACCAAGGCAACTGATGAGCAAGTTCTGGGGTTTCAGATCACGGTGAAGAATGTGTTGTTGGTGGATGTAAGCCAGGCCGCGCAAAAGCTGGAACATGAAGAGCTAGAAAAAGCCAGCAAAAAAACTGAAATGATTTTGTGTGACTTTGCATTGACACATTAATCTCTGACCTTCAGGAGAACTCCTGGAACAAAGCAGAGACAAAGCAACTAAGAAACCAGTAAAAATCGAAAAAATGAGTAGAGCTGGTTGAGGAAAACTGCAATGGGTATTGCAATGTGTATGACTGCCCTGTAGCTTTCTGAAGTTTTTAGGGTGGCATATTTGGTCATGAGGGCAGCTACAGTACAGTCCCGAAGTGCACATTTTGGAAATTTAACTTTTCTTTTTCTTTCTTAGACTATTGATTGCAGGAGCAAGCACAACTCCTTGCCGAAACCCAGACCCACCTTTCAGAACAGCAGATATTCTGATTTCAATGTTCAAGACAAAGACCTACAGTCAAGCAAAATGAAGGTGTAAGAAACTGGAAGTTTTGCCCATTTCAGCCAGCTGATACCAGCAGAGGGAGTTCTGCAGCCGCTGTACACACCACCTCTTCCCAGTATGAGCTGGACCAGTGAACTGACTTATTTGACACTATGTGAAGTGTTACTTTCAAGCTGGGAGAAAACACAAGGACCAATTTTGAACAGATATAGCAAATAAAATATGATGAATCAAGCATGCAAGCAGGAAAGCAAGCAAGAAAGGAATATCCAACATCCACCACCATGGCCTGGGGTAAAATTAATTGGGCTGAAAGAAGGTATGAAATTGGACAATGGTAGAAACAACATAGCGAAAGTAATTAGACTTCACCAGAGAAAAGATATTTTTCACCAGAAGCTTAATCTGAAGAGGAGGAAAAACAGTGACACCCATAGGTCATTTTTGTACCAGAAAAGTGTCCCTCTAACATTCTGCATACTTGCATCACATTCAATAGGAATCACTCAGAGAAAAAACAAACAACATTTTCCAGCAAAAATCAAGCAAGCTAGATGACCCTCTTAAAGGAGCTGTAAATCATTTTGCAGTTCAGTTCCTGCTGACAATGAGGATTTCGGACAGGAAAGCTGAGCAGCTGGCCAGTGTTTACTCACAGAAATGCCAGTGAGTACATGTTAGAGCCATGTACTCCATGTGCTTTACAAGCTTGCCTGGTAGCGGAGCCCTTGAGATCTGTGCCAAAACTACAACACTGCATCTTGGACATATCTGAGCTTTAAGGATGTTTAAAATCTGGGCCCCCAAGAAACTTCATTTGTGTTGCTTAACAACTATCTGTAAAAAGATGTGAACAAGGTGGCAACATTTGAAGATGACAGAAGTATTTAGATTAGCCGTGATAGGAAGTGACAGTAAGGAACTTCAGAGAGATCTGACAAAGTCAGATGAATAGGCCGTTTGGTAAGATACAAAGTTATTGTTGACAGCTGTAAGATAAATTAACTGAAGCTGCTCAGGAAAAGGACCCAGGCATTCTCTGAGGACATCTGCACTGAAACCTTAAGTCTGCGTGCAGCGACAATCCTGAAAGTTAATTAAATGTGAAGATGTGTACAAAGGAGAGTAGGAGACTATTATAACATCAGTCTATCAAGTAAGGGTACATCTTCAGCTCTGCTCAGGTCCAGTCAATCCCATAAAGCTGCAGTAGAAACGAAAGGGATTTAAGTGACTGTAAATATGAAGCTAGCTCCAGATGAGGAGAGAGAGTGAGATTTGAGTTTTTAATTAGAGAGATGAATAACGTATTCTAATGATAAGAGGATACAAATTTGTTTGCTTGCCACAAGATGTCATCGTTCACAAAAGCTGAATGTCCTCTTGCAGGTTCAGAAAATGGGAAGAGGGAATAACTGAAAAAAGGCTTAGCATACTGAGAAGGAAGTTGTTACATCTTTATCAAAGGCAGCTTTTCTCCAAAGTGTTTTTCTTATATGGAACAAATAAATATTAGTAAGCAATTTACAGCGACCACACATAGTGGAAAATAACCCTTCCTCATGCTTTAATGGTTACGAGGCTTCTAAGGAACTCACCATAACATTGCAGGAATGAAGTCCTCCAGGATGCTGGCCCATGTACTGTGCTAGATCTGTGTGCTAAACAAAAGAGGAGAACTTGAGGCAAGGCTACTAGTGTAAAATGCTCCTACCAACTCCTTTTCTGTAAATGGAAAAAGTATGTAACTACTACAAAGATGTCTCTTTCACCTTGGCGAACATCTGATCTAATGCACTGCACAAGGATGTGCTTAAGTGGTGGGTCAAAACAGGGACCTGGCTGACCTGTTACCTCACTCTAGCAGTTTATGACCTGAAGCTGACAGTTTACAGATTTCATATTTATGCCAGAATTAATCATGAATCTGCGGTAAGAAGACACAGCCCCTGCATTTTCCTTATAATTTGGTCGATAGCTATCAGCAAAAGCAACAGAAGTAGCAAGACTCATGCCGAGAATTTTTTTATTGGCATTCTGCCCTCCTCATGAGAGCAACCCATAGCTTGGTTATGGTGAGACACTGGAGTCAGTGCCAAATCTGACCCCAACTGGATGTGAGCTTGTATCATTATTTCCTATCCTTGCTGTGGCTCGAGAACAGTACTGAACAGTACTTCTGTTGTGTTGTCAAGGCAGAAATGAAGATAAATAGTGTCTGCCACTCTAGTGGAGAAAAGATGTGGAATCATTTTTGCATCCAGCTGTTGCATATACAGAAAGAAAAGAGTAAGAACAGAAAGCAGGAAATCAAGAAGGAAAATCAATCATTGCACTAAAGGTTTACAACTTGTTTCTTTATAGATGTCTCATAATGAAGTAAATTCATGCAGCCACTTCCTAGTACTTCCCAGTACCAGCTCCACAGGAAGTTAGAAAAGATCAACTCACCATGTACTCAAAGACAAATGTTAGTGTCTCCTTGGTCTGGATAATGTCATGAAGCAATACAATGTTGGCATGTTTCAAACGCTTGAGAAGAGAAGCTGAGGAAACACAAAAGGAAGATCAACTTTGCTGCTGCTGCTGGACACAGAAGGAGACAGTACACGCATCAAGGCAGGAAAGATAAAAACTGGGGAGAAATAGTCCAAACTTGGCAGTTCTATAAGTAGCAGCAGCTACTGAGTTTGGAGGAGGATGGAACAGCTCCTTAGAGAAGCAAGCATCAGTGCTCCGGGCTTGGCAGGAACCCGTCCATCCCTCAGAGGTGGGATCTTGCCTCTGTCAGAAATAGCAGTTCACAGTTCCCAGCTGTCAGCTTCTCAGCTGAGGAGAAATAATTTTTTCAAGGCAAATGCCAAGAGGCAAAAGCTCCCAGAGCCAGAATGCAGCAGCCCCTGGCCTGTCACCGAGCTTTCCATCCTTCTCCCATCCGCTTCCTGGCACGTGCCCTCAGCAAGGCCCTGAGGAGACTTGTGGGGAAAGGTGAGTTTCTATCAGCTCCTAGCTTTGCAGTATCAGGGTGTAAAAATCTGCCATAAGAAATCCCTGTTGATGCTAAGCTGAATTCTGAATTTAGCTCTGTGCTTTTGGCTTAGATAAAGCATATTGGTTACTTTCTCTGATTTACAACTCAAAGAGCAAAGATGATGAAGTTACTGAGTGAACAGTAACTTGTTTGTATTTATACAACTCTGGCACATTTTTTCTTTCAATCTAGCCATCTAAAAGTATCATTGCAACTGTGTGGCCCTGGTCCTTAGGTGCTGACTTGCCTTCACTAAGCCTCAGCACACCTAAGGTGTGATGATGGAGGGGGCAGCACATGAGTCTCTGCCTCCATATAGACCACAGAGCACTGACTGAACCTAAGACAAAAGCTACAGCCTCCTGAGCCTTTCAGCCTTGGGTTATGTTTCTCATGATGGAGCAGGCTCCACCAACACATTCATGGAGGCAGCTTCTCAGCAAAAGTCTCAAAGATAATCTTTATGGGGGAAGAGCATCCAAAGCTTCATCATTTGCTACCATAGGTTTGAGACAATAGTTGCCATAGCTCCATACAGAGAAGGGACACAGGGAAGTGGTGGAGCTGGGATTACTCTGCTTGTACATCCCTGGCACTACTGAAAAATCCAAGCCAGCTATTATACCAAAAGTGTGCACAGATTGAAGCCCCAAAGCTCAACAAATACAGGGGTCCCTGACTTCAGATTTTAGTTCAGCTTCTGACATAGCAGAATAATCAGAGATGCTCCAGACTTGCCTCTCCCTGCTGATTAAAACCAAATTAGTTTACTGTCAGACCACGCATTGCTGCAAATTTCATTCAGATACCATACAATCTTGTTTCTGCTGAATTAGCCGAAGCACACAATATAGAGCCTGCAATGGCCGTGGGAGGCCAAATGAGTTTTGGTCCTGGATAAAAGCTGGTTTTTGTTTTTCAAACAATCTGCAAAAGATATTTGAAGAGTTTCATGCTGGCAAAGCAAATTTATACTGGATTAGCATGTTGCCTTTTGTGACCATAACAATTTCACCTGGTTCTAAAAGCCCTACAGTCAGATATACCGTATTACATAGCTGTGGCCTAAGCATATGTCAATACTGAGACTGCTGAGCAGTAAGAGATGCCTGATTCAGCATAACTACTAGAAACAGCACAACTAATTGATTAGTTCTTGCACAGAGCTTGGTGCTGCTGCAGCTAAACTGCCTCTAGTACAGATGCTAGCCCATTTAGCTACCAGCAGTATGTTTCCAGTGCACAGCAGTGTGAACTTTAAACGTGCTCCACATTGCACCTAATGGCCTATAAACCCAGTGAAGATACTCTGGCTAGATCCCATCTGCTATGGAAAGGGGCTACTAACCTAGCTCTGTGATACCTCAAAAATCCAGCACGACCAGAGCTGTTGCTCCAGAGGAGCAGTACAGAGGGTCCACAGTAATAACAGAGAATTCAGCCCCTGTGCCTGAATCAGGCCTCTGGGAACTGCTCCTCACTTGGTTGCTTCTACAACCCCCTGCTGGGGTGTCAGGTGCTACAGCCAGAATTGAGCTTTAAACGCATTTCGTCTCTGTGGGGCTTCCTGGAGTGAAGTGCCTCTTTGTCAGGGGAGTTCCATTCCTCCAGGGTAGCAGAGAATGCACCACGTTAATAAATCTCATGCTTTGTTTGCGCTACTGACTTACATTGTAAATTTGAGGTGTCAGATGCTGCAAAGCTCAGCAGTACACAAAAGACCTATTTAAAGTAGACCCTTCATAGGATCACTTTTGTTTTCTCCCATAATGAATGAAGTTAAGGCTCTCACCCTGTCCAGTAGAGCATGTTAAAGGGGTGATGATCTTTAGAGCATCATTAGTTCTACGTAGATAAAGCTTTTAAGGCTTCTTTTACTGGTGGGCTACAAATGTAAACGCAGAGCAAAAGCAGCACAGCAAATGAGTGTATAGGAAACTAACACAAGCCATCCTGTAAATAGGTATATTAAGGCATCTCTCTGCTTTCACCCAGAATTGGACTAAGGACTTTGTAAACTTTCTTATCTTAATTACACTGTTATAAACCTGGAATGGATCCACTGACCTCTCTTGTTATTCTGAGTTAACTGGTATGAGAGTCCTTCTGCGCTAGGGCTCCTCTGTGAAAGCTGGCACATCTGGTCCCTGACATTTCATCCCCGTGGTGACAAAACCAACCCTAGTTTTGAACTGCAGTAAGAGTAGAAAACAAAATAGATGTGACCTCTTACACTGATAGCTCTCACTAATACCAGACAACAGACTGGCACAAAGGTTGCATATTTCTGTGTAAGGAAGAAACCAGATTATGATCCTCCTGGGATTGTAGAGCAGACAAAAATAGAAGCCTTAATCAACCAGACAGTTTGTGAACTTAGTCTGTAGGGACATGTAAATACATTCGGCCAAAATCAAGCACTTAAACAAAAGCATTTCTTTCTCAAAGAAATTGAGAAAGCTGCAGACATTTTGCCTAGTGCTCTACAAAGTCAACCGATAGAAAGAATTTCTCACTGGGCTGCAATGAGAGATGTTAGTAAACACCAGTTTCATTGAAAGCATTTATTTTCAGGCTGGGATATGTGATAGTCGAGGTATCAGCTGCCATCACACAGGAAAGTGGCACCGTTTGTGACATCAGCAAGCAGAGACCCTGGTGCAAAGGGCACTTCCAGTCCACAACTGCCCAATGCAACAGCAGCAAAAACTGCTGGTTGGTGGTAGTGTATAGAAATGGGAGTGAGAAAGCAACCACAGAGCAGGTAGCAGGCACAAATGTAGGAGGGCCCTACACCGCTAGAAAGGATATGCTCTGGTGAGGCCACACCTGGAGTATTGTGTCCAGTTTTGGGCACCTCAATACAAGAGAGTTATCGAGGTGCTGGAGCGAGTGCAGAGGAGGGCAACGAAGCTGGTGAAGGGCCTGGAAAACAAATCATATGAAGAGAGGCTGAAGGAGCTGGGACTGTTTAGTATGAGGAAGAGGAGGCTGAGGGGAGACCTCATCACTCTCTACAACTACTTGAAAGGACACTGTAGAGAGGTTGGTGCTGGTCTCTTCTCACAGGTAATTAAGGACAGAACGAGAGGGAATGGCTTCAAGCTCCAACAGGGTAGGTTTAGACTAAACATTAGGAAAGAATTCTTCACAGAAAGAGTGGTCGGGCATTGGAATAGGCTGCCCAGGGAGGTGGTTGAGTCACCATCCCTGGATGAGTTTAAGAGATGATTAGATGTGGTGCTGAGGGATATGGTGTAGGGGATGACTTTGTAGAGTAGGGTAGATGGTTGGACTCGATGATCCCAAGGGTCTCTTCCAACCTAGACGATTCTATGATCCTATGATTCTATGATTCTCTGGCTGCAGCTGGCACTGTCCTTATCACAAGCTCAGATGCATCTGTCATGAGGCAATACACCAGCCAGCAAGTTCCCCCTCCATCCATCAGATGCTCACCCAGCCCAGCACAAAGACTTCATGAAGGGATAAGGAAACCAAGAGTTTTGGAAGAAGGACAGCTGGCACATTAAGTAGGCAAGAAAGGACTTAGGAAGACGTCACATGGAGATTTTTCAGGATTAAACAAATGCTTTTCAAGAATGTTGTCCCTTGCTCTTCATGAATATTTGAAGAAGCTCTTTATGTCTTACCTTCCCGAATGGCTGTAAAGGGCACTCCCTCCTCTGCCTCCAGCCTGATCACTTTCAATGCTACCAACTGGCCATTGATCCTGTCAGGTCAGAGTGGAAGATCACATGAAGCAGCTCAGTGCTCAGCACAACAACATTAACAGTCTCTTGGGGTGCACCATGCATAGAAAATTTCCAGGGCTCATTCCCCCAACCAGACCAAGCTCAGAAAGGAATCACAAACCACCCCCACCTTGTCTTCATTAGCAGTGAAATGAAACCCTCTGGCTAGAGTACCACGGTTCTGCTCACCAGTTATTGCTATAGCATGGCTTTGGGCACACTATGTGAGAGGGCACTCTGCCCTCACATCTTTCCTGCCCCCATGGGATGGCAGCATGGCCTCACCTCCAATTTTTCCATCATGCAGCAATCCGTCATTCCAAGGAAAACCCTTGCTGCCTCCTGGATGCAGCCAGACTTGGGATGCTGCTGCAGAGCCAAGCATCTTTGTGGAGCCTCTGTAGCTGTAGTGGAAGAGTCCCCTGAAAAACTGGGATGGAGCTTTCCTAATATCCTGGCTAAAGGCAAAGCTGGGCTTTTGATTTGCCTTAATCTTCTGGTAAGTACTCTGAATTGCCCAGCTTCAAGCTCATTCTTAGAGATTCCCTAAAGGGGTGCCTTCAGCAGGCACTAGGAAGGCAATAATGGAATTGGTGGTTCTTACTCACCTGCTGATTCCCTTGTACACAGTTGCACAGGATCCTTCACACAGCTTCTCTAGATGTACATAGGATGTGGCAGCTCCAAATGGGATGCCTTGTCTCTGCTTCATAAAGAAATTCGTATGTATTTTAGATTGCTGGATAGAACAAGAAGCTACTAGCATGTCATTCAGTAATTAAATACTGATTCATGGCTGGAATAATCATAGGATGAAATATCTCCTGTCTGGCTCTATGGCTGCTGCACACTCACCCATTTGAACCTCTCCACAGTATCCTGCTCCTGCAAAGGATCAGCATAACTCCAAGGTGTCTGGCTCCTCCATCTCCAGCTCTGGAGGGTGTGGAGCCATGGGGGCTGCAGTGAGGGTAGAGGAAGGGATGCTCTGGTTACATCTGACAGCTGGCAGGAAAAGAAGGCAAACTGTGTCACTGGCAAGCCACCATTTCACTGATGTGATTCTTTCCTTTCTCCTTGACTGCACTGGCTTTGAGCACTTAACATCACTTTCATTTCCCTCCCCACCAGTCACGGATCTCTAATACAGCTTCTCAGCTCTGTCAGTAAGGGGAGCAACTATCTGTTTGTTATATATGTATGTTATATATGTTACCTGTTTGCTATATGTATGTTCCTTTCCTGGTAAATGGTAGAGCTCACTCTGAGAATACAGGAAGATAAAGCTGCCTTAACTGCAGGACACTTCTACCAGTATCATTCTAAATGCATGTTATTCTTTCTTACCCTTGATTTATCTGTCTCTAGACAGTAATCTGTTAGGGCAGGGACTAAAAACTGAATGCAGGAGTGAAATTTCAGGAAGTTTAAATTTATGTCTTCTCCTCCTTAACCCCTCGCCCCTCCCCTTCCTCACCACTGTATAATTTACACAGCCTGATAATTTGGCCCATAGAGCATAACCGTGCCATAAACTATAAAAATAGTAGTAATGAATGGCAGGCAGCCTGCAAGCTCCTCCTGAGCAGCTACATTGGATGGGTGCCTGCAGTATCGTTTGACTCAAATATGACAGGATTTGCAATTCATGGCATGCTGCCTCCTCCAGAACTGTAGGTTGTTGGCTCCCTCCCTGTTTTACAATCCCTCATTGGCATAGAGGGAGTGCAGTCTTCTTCCCGTTCATCACATCAAAGGCATTTATTGTCATCTAAGGCATGGAGACCTCTTTCAGTATCTGCACAAAGTTTGGTGCTGTCTAGTTAGAAGCAAATATGAATGTTTTGCACTCCCACAAGAAGTGGAAGAACCCAGGCTTAACCTGTCTCAATTCAGAATTATCATGCTGCAATGTTAAATACCTCTGCTGTAGACGCTGCTTCTGCGTGCTGAAGGCCTTGGGTATGTTGGGAGCCCCTTCTCTCTGAACAGCAGCTGCAGCATCCTGGTCTGACAGCACTTGCACACAACATGTCTCCCATGTTGTCCTGTTTCAATTAAAATCTATCTCTTGTTTTCTCCTTTGCTCCTCCTCATCCCTCCGTCTGTAGTAACAGTTCATGTGACTCGCATGAGGTCTCTGCCTCAAGCAGTCTTGTGATTTCTGCAGTTTTTCTTTGAAAGTCCGACACGCACCCCTGGAGCAGCTCCATTGATTTCAGCTCAGTTGGCATGTGCCCTCCAAAAACAGCCAACATTTTTTCATCCCTATAGATGAAGAATTAAGCAATAAATCCAGACTTTCTGCTTGTACAAATTTATTTCAGTTAAGTAATGCTGGGTGTAATATGTTAGGTAATGAAGTGATAGGTTTCATACAGGAACAGGCCTTGACTTCCCTCCATGCCTGTAACAGTTACGGTCCTATATGCCATCAGGCTTTAAGTTGAGCTATCTGAGCAGTGTGGCTGAGTCGTGGTTTCTGCAGGAGCTGTACCTTGACTGTCCTTGCTTCAACATTCACATTCTTAGCCGTGATGCTGTCGTGATGTCAGCATGGGGAGCTGTCTGTCCCTGTTGCATAAATAATACTTGCATTTTAAAGGAATGGAAAGATAAATGCATAAGAAGTAAACAAAATAAAATTATACATTTTAATTCATATGAAGATTATTATCTCACGTACATTCTATGTCAGGGAGTAGGAGGGAATTACTCTGTTACGAAGAAAAATCATCCAGCTTTTGCTAGTTAGCGAGAGTGGGTAAATAAAGAAGCATAGGAATTGAAAAAAAAATAATGGAGTATTCATTCCTGCTAGCAGAGGAAATTCTGTAATAGAAAAATTTAATACTTATCCTTAGAAAATGTAAGAGTTTATAAAGGCGAGCCTATACCTGCCTTTGGAACCATAGTTTTTAAAGGAAAGCTTCAGGCAATATAACAAATAGTGCAGTCGTTGCTGACATAACATAGAAAGGGCCCTTTGCAAAACTTGTTCAAGTAGAAACATATAGATAGCATGTATATAGAATTATGTATTTTAAACATATTTTGTAAAATTTGTGCATGTATAAAAACATACGTAAAATGGGTGTGTGTGCCATTAGTATGTACACACGTACCTCTCCCTCGCTCTAAATGCAGAAGTGGCTTCTCCTGTGGGAAGGCTCTAGGTTAACCCTGGCAGAAACCCGTGGTGTGCCCATTTAAACCAGCAGCCAGCCTCAGAGGGTTTATGGCGTGGGGAAGGCCGGCCGAGGATTACTGCTAGGTATCGGTCACGGCTCCTGGGCAGGCCACAGCCTCCTCCTTTATTTGTGCCTCTAATATTTTAAAATCTATCTTGGGGTGCCAGCACCGTCACGCTGGCATCGCACAACCGACTTCAGGCTCTCTTTTTTACTGGCCTCGAAGCGCTGGGATCACCCACCCCGCTGGCTGTCAGCCGGAATAGGCCGGGCCGGGTCGGGCCGCTCCGCTCCTGGCGAGCGGGTCTCGCCCTGTTTTGTCCCGGGCAGGGACCCGTCGGCNGGGCGGGAGAGGGTGTGCTCTTGTGCTGCACTGGTGATCAGGGAACAGGCCGCTTCTTACCTAGGAGCTGGGCTTGAGAAGCTGGAGGAGAGGATAAAGAACAGCTTTGACTGAAGATGCTGGCCCACCAACTCTTCTTGCCTTCCGAGAGGCTGGTAGAGCCGAGATGTTGAGATTTATTTCTGTAGATTCCTAAAGGACTGTTCTCTCTTGATGACGAAAGACCATCTAAGCTTTAAATAGAATACCTTTTGTCTCCTTCCACTTTCGTTTCAAAGTCCTTTCTCTTTGCATGACTTGGTTGCTCGGGAGTAAATGCTGTTTCAAATGTCGGACTCTATTAAGCAATGGTTCTAGCGTGGTTCTAATAGTGTTTACAGAGGTGATGTAGCATACTGTCACAGACTTCCAGCACAAAAATATTTTGGTGAGATGCCAGGGAGCAACTAGAGTAGTTGTAGATGATTGGTAGTTAATCTCTGATGTCAGGAGTTTGCTACCGCTGTTGTAATGCAGCAACTTATGAAAGCTATACTTGCCATCTGTCAGTTTCTGTGGAGTTACCTGTTTTCAGAAGGGGAAGCACCTCAACATGTGCTACATTGAGACAGTGTAATTTCAAAAGAAGAGGAGGAAGGGATATTCAGAAATTTTTGAATCTCTTACAAGTTTGGTAAATTTTAAATTATTCATTACATGCTCTACCAGATAGTTTTCAGCTGTGTTCTTTTAGCTGATACTAGGCCCTTTTTGTTGTGTGTTTGTTTTTTTTTTTTCCTGACTCTTTGCTATTATACCTTGTTTGCTACCATAACTCATTCACTGGAACTGGTATTAAAAGCTCTGAGCCCTCATCTGAAGGGATTGCTGCTGTCTTTTAGTAGTAAGTTGTTTTGTTTTGCTCTGAGCAGATTACTGTTTTTCCCATTGTGTGATTACAGTTATACATAGTGCTGACCAAAATACAAGGGCTTCTTGAACTAGTAACACATTATATGTGAACCACAGTTAGCAATAATAAATTATGATATATACGTAGGCAAGACTAATGTTGACAATTTGGTTTTGTATTAGAAATCTTGGAGGTAACGTCCTTTAGAACTGAAGTAGATGATTTTGTGTAACAAACTTGCAGTCTTGGTAGTGCGAGTTGTGGCTAAATAAGGTAAAACATAATTATTACAAACGTGTTTGTAAATATGTAAGTAAACATGTCTGAAAGTTGTACAAGTATTTGTAGTATTTTTTAACTGTAGCAGGTAAATAAGCACATGAGGCTGATGGGAGTTCTTGTATTTCTGAAAGTCAGGGTCATACCAGTTGTTTCTGTTCAGCATTGAATGTAAGATTACTTTTATACCTATGATGCTTATTACTGAGTGGTCAATGTCCAGTGAAGGACACAGTCCCACAGTAATAAGAGTAATGTTTACTCCACAGCACTCCCTGCCGTAGCAGTTATTATGGTGTTGTAGTGTTTGATTTCTGGAGAATTTGAATTAGCATTCTTCTCTGTAAGTGGAAAGTATGACATCAGTGTTATGCTAGTGACCATCTGTCTGTAACACAAATCCATTTCATAATTTGGCACTATTTGGCACTCTTTGCTTTTTCCCTCTTGCAGTGTTGAAGCAAAAATGTAGAAAGTAAATGTGTGGCTGTAGAAAGGTAAGTGCAATGCAGGTGTTGGTGTCATACTGATCTTCCATACCATGAGAATGATGTATTGTGCCTAGCTAATCATTTCTGTGAACATTAAACCTAAAACCAATTCAGGTAATCTTAGTGGAAAAGAAATAGCATATATGTAATGCTACAATGTAATATTATATAAATGTGAAATTAGATGAAGATTGGCAAGGAAAAGTGTATATTCCTATTGGGAGGAAGAAACTTTCTATTTATAAGTATTTAGTGTGGAGCTGTGACCAAATGACTTGTATTTTGTATTAGCTGTGAAATGGGAATTATACTGTGCTGTCCCAGAAGTGAATGAAAACTTGCAAATTATTTTTGAATGTCATAAAGGTGTCTCATTTTTGGAACGAAAACGGTTTGACTGTCATTTTCCCTAATATGCATAAATGTTTAGCGATGCAACCTTAAGTGTGATTTTCGTAAAGAAAACAAAATTTGTTGCCACCATCATATCACACTCTTAATTTTTAGTCCACCAGTATTGCAGGTTTCTTAATGATTACACAAATAATTTTTCAATTGGGCCTTCAAGGGAGATCTTGCAGAACAGCTTATCAGGTGCCTGGCTTTAACATTGTTTTGTTATAATCACAAGTTTTTGTGAGAATTACAGTACAGTTTTGTGCATTTGAAGCTCATGAAAAGGAAAGAAATGGAGTCCTTAAAAAATTAAAAATAATTAAAAACAATCCCTTAATTATAGAAGCCAAGAATTTTTAGCATCACTTCCCTGGTCTTGAATAAGTATATACGATGTAAATGATTGATTATTGTTTGATACTTTGACTCTATAGATAATTATATTTGAAACTGTAGTTCTTCACAGAGAAGAGCCAGCATTTTCAAGAAAATGAACTGTAGGGTTACGTGGCTTTGAGTAGGCCAAAGAAAACCCCAAACGTACTTACTCTGAGCAATAGCACATAACAAAGTTAGAAGCTCTGAAAATATCACTTCTATTTTCCTTTGATGTTTAATCAATACCTCTGTTACTGGAGTGTTGCATGGCAGTTTCCTTACATTTGTGAGACTTCCTCTGTTAATATTTTAAAAGTTAACTTTTACAGTTGTAGGTGGGGGTTTTGTGGTGGTTTTTTTTTTTTTCCTTTTTTTAGTTGAGGAATGAGAGACAAGAATGTCTTCAAAGCAGTATCTTTCTGGTGACAAGTGGCAGCTTAGTATGTATTCCTAGAAAGTATGTTCTGATTTTTTATTTTTTTTTTTAGAGCAAGGTGCATATGACTTATCACAATACTATTCTATCATATTAATTTGATTTCATATTTTTGTGGCTCCTTATCTTTTTGTGATAAGCTCTTTGCCAACCATGAAGCCAAATGACTATTTTTAGTGTCCTGTATTTGGAAAACTGAAAACATTTGGTATGATGTGGTGTTGTTTCTGTCCATAAAGATCTACTCGATACCTCATTATTTAGAGCAGTCTAGTGAAAATGTTGGAATTTGTGTTGGTTATTTCAATTATTTATCAACTTGATCATTCACTGTGTGAATTGAAACTTCTGTATGCAATTTATGGGTTTGCATATATTGTCTCTTGTAATCAAGACTGGCCATATTTTATTTCTACTTTCTGTATGTAAGAGCTTCAGACTACTCATTCTGAATACTTTCTTGCAGATATAATGCTCTTTTAAGGCAATGTTAAGTAATTTATTTTCTGGTTTTGTTACAGTGGGTATCAGATAGCAACTATAATAAAGTCTAAAGGATTTATATATGAAACTTATTTTATTTGAATAAATATGATTACACGCATGCATTAATGCAACTGAAATTTTTAATACTTCATCTAGTAAGGCAGTAGTGTGGAAAGGTCTGAGGGTGAACTTGCAAAATTCAAAATCTGAAAGGATAAAAGCATAAATACAGCAGCCACTCTTTTCTCCTTGGCTTCTGTGGTCTTATCATATCTTCATAGATGCTCTGCTACCAGTTTGCATGAAGAAATGTTTTGAACCCTTAATTGGCTTTTTGCATTTCTGCACAGGCTTTAATAGAACTGTACCTTTTCATGGTGAAACGTTCTTTGGTTCAGGAATACAATTGTGAATTCAACTCATCCATTTTCTGCTCATACAAATCTGTTTACCTTATAGACTTAGCTTGAGCATAGAATTCTTTCTTATATTAGACTGACAATGGATCAATTATCCTGCTTTGATGTTTCTTGAGTGGTATACTGAGAATTATAGAGAGAGATTGATGTTAATTTTTGCCTTTGAACTAGGTTTTGTTCAGTCTGTCCTTACAATAGACCTATTGTGAGATGAGTAGGTAGGGCAAGTCTGGCCGTTTAGCTTTTGTCTGCCAACTCAGTGTGAGTGAACTAAATATTTCAATCATCCTAGTGTTGTGGAATTGCTTATTTATTTAACATGAGATCTAAAGCTTTGCTTCTTGTTCATTGGTTGGATTTTTTCATTTACTTAAGCTTAACATTACTTGCAATTAAGTAGCTGGTTTTTATGTTTTACAGTTTGTGGAAATTATATTGTTCCTTTTGAAAGAGGAATGATTTGGTGGTGATGGAGTGCTGCCACTGACAGATGGACTCACAGGAAAGAAGGTGAGAATGAGCAGCTAGGTGAAGCCACAGAGGGTCCCTGAAATATGCCAGCTCATGATCATCCTGTAAAATGATTAAGTAGTGTCAGTGTAATCTTTATGTAACTTAGACTAAAGGGAAGAAGAAGAGTAACTTGAGCTTCATTTATGTCTGGAACACTCAACTTATTACAACAGCAACTTCATTCTTAAGTTGATTGTTGAAACTTGTGGAGGGATAGCCACATGCTGGAAACTTGAAAGTAACATTCTGTGGTAAACAGGAAGTCGTATCTATTACCTGCATCTGTGCATTTTGATTCTGGACCAATAGCCCTGCAGTAGACTATTCTTTTGCTCCTTTTTTCTTCCACTAAGATACCTGACAGAGGTCAGATGTTTTGGGGATATAAAATTAGTGTCCTGTAATAAATCCTGTACACTGTTCTCTGAAGCCTTATCAGGCTTTGGACTTAATTTAGTGCACAGTATGTTGATGAAAACTCTCTATGTTATCATGTGTGCTTTACCCATCTGAGTAAAATCTGTATTTTGATTTTAGCTAAGTGTCCTACCTATGATCTTGTATTTTTCTAACTTATTTTTTCCTGGCCTATATATTACTCGATTGGTTCCTTTTTAATTTACTTGTATTCTAAATACCAGTTCTTTGTATTTAAAATGCAAGATTGACTCTGCTTTTTAATACTATGTATGTTGTTTGGATTAAATTACTGCTGTGAATTTTATAAGAGTTCTTGGCTGTCACCTTTTTGTTGATATTTTTTTTTCTTTTTTTTTTTCTGTTATGTGGGAAAAGAAGAGATTGGGGATGGGCACAGGAGCTGAGAGAGACCTAATTCTGCCAATTAGTTATTCTCATTTTGAATGTTTTGCAGGCAGATAGCGTAAAGGTATTCGTTGTCCTAGGTACCACAACTAGCAAAATTTTTAGTTTTAAGAAAATCATCAGTCTGCATGAATAGGGCCGTATGGCTTTTGAATGTGTTACTTCCATAAGTTGTCCACAATTCAGCCCATCAGACTAGCTTTTTCTGGTTTTGCTTCAGTATTGGAATACATTAGGGGTTTTATGCCCTTTCTTATAGACAAAGATTGCAATTTTGTCAAAGCTCTTCTCGCTGCCATATATATTTAACTTCACAGGTTCATGCAAAGCTGCAAGAACTGATTTATGTGGGGAGTAAATTACTCGACTGGTGGGAAGTGAGCTAAACCTACTTTTTCCTGCAGGGTGGATAGTAATCTATTCTATATAAAGTTTTAAATTAATTTAAAGAAATCTCATAATTTAATTTGAAATGCTGTCAGTCTATATAGGTGTCTAAAATTACCTTTTGTGTATGTTTCAATCAAGTGATTCCACAAATTGTTAAAATTATGTGGTTGTTGTCAAAGTTCTGAGGAATTTTTTTTTTCTTTGTTCAACTGATTTGAATGACTGGCTCATTTGAATCAAAGAAACTCATTAAAAATTAAAAGTGGAAAAAATAACCCAACCAAAACCTCATTTTTCTCTCTAAAGGTAGAAGTGAAAGTATAAAGGATGAGTTCTTACGGGTATAATGTTCTGAAGACACTGTGAATGGGAGCAGTTGGTTCACGGGAAAATCTGCACGCAACACATCCTTTGCTTAATTACTTTTAAAGCAAATGTTGAGATGTTTGTGTATTTCCAGCATACTTGATGTTCTACGTAACCGATAAAAACATGGTTATAAGCCTGTTTTTCCTGCATTTTGATTTCCAAAAGCTGAATAATACAAAACATGAATAAAACCTAATAAACCAGTAATGTTCCTTCGCTTTCTAACACAGGAAGAGTTAACATTATACATATCACTGTTGAGAAAGGAACAGAGTTGCTTACATGTGGGTAGAACTGATGCCACGATCTCCCTCAGCATACAATGGCAGAATTGTATATTAATTTGATGTCCCTGCTGTAACCAACAAATACAATATGTAATATAAAGGCTATATCAGTTGTGAATAAATGTGTCTTTAAGTTTAATAGTGACAAGATCAGCTGCTTTTCAGGCAGTAAACTATAAATGAAAAAGAAAGCTAATGATTTCAAATAGAAGATACTTTTTTTTTTTCATTTAAATAACATTTAAATTAAGATTATCAACTTGTAAATGGGATATGTTGACTTCCTGAAATTAAAACTAATGCCTGAACTACAAAGACTTTCCTACATATGTGAAAAGCAAACAGTGCATTGCTGAACCACAGAAAACTTCAAGCTGATTCTTGATTTCCTCCAATCTTTTTGTAGCTCAGAAGAGGCAGAAGGAGCCAAAGAGAGAGGCCTGGTCTATGTTTGGAAGGCTGGTTCCTGCTCTGTAACTCCAGAAAGGCTTCCAGGTCTCAGTGGAAAGACTGTATTACAGGCAGCCCTTGGAATACATCATGGGTTACTTCTAACAGAAGGTAATAAACATCTTAATTGTAAAGATTTGAACCAATAACAAACTTTAGTTCTTGTCAAGTTTTCTTCTTTTAGATTTTTTTTTTATTCTATCTATGTCTCATACACAACTTTTAAACAGATTTTAAACTTTGCTAGTATTTCCTTCTTAGTTGTAAGTTACTTAAAACTGTGTTGGAATAGAAATTATATGCATAGTGTATTTTTTCATACTTTTTCTTTTAACAATGGCTCTGTATTTGCTGTTTAAAGATAGTAATGTAATCTGAACCATATTCACTCAAAATGACATTTCTTGTGATGTCTTTCATTCAAAAAAGACAGTACAGCAAGAAGTTCTCTTGATGTGTAAGAATTTGGTTTGTGTGCTTCTGGAAAAATGTGTAGCTAACAGATGCATTAGAGTGAGTCTTGGTTTGTGAGCAGTTTGGCGCTGTGAAACAGAGTGCTTCTAAAAGCCAGTCCCTTTAAGTGTTTACATAGCTTGGTCCTTATTTGTACTGATCAATTGCCGTACAGTTGTAAAGACTAAACTGGAAGTCACTTCTTTGATTTTCCTCTGATGTTTTTGAAGGAAAGATTCCAGGTTATTGGTGAGCCTAATATAAGCACCTCTCATCTATTGGAGTTATGGAGCTCCACTGGTATTTTTAGAACATGTTTCTGTCATGATTAAAGGACTTTTTGCGTGTGTGTTCTTGCCCCCTGAAGTATGTTGTTTGTGGATATCATTCACCATTTTCCTATCACTGTGAAAACAACTGTTCATTTTAAAAACAGATTTCTGCTTTTCTTTAGAATTAGCAAAGTAACTTCACCTGGCATTGCTGCAGTCTGTACCATTCAGAGTTTCAGTCTCCTTACCTTTCAGTACCTGAAAGGTAAAGGTAATGAAATTTTGGAGAGGCTGCAGTACAACATCAAGCCAGTGGCAAGATACATTTACCCACCCCTCCCACTTTCCACCTGGTAGGGCAATCCTATTTTGCTGTAGGGTGGCAAACAGAACAGTTTGATGCTAGATCTCTGTATGGAAAGATGAAGTGTACGCTTTGTCATGCTCTTTAAACATGGTTGTATGTCCTAAATAAGTTGTATGTTCTTAAAATAGATAGGACCAACAAATACACTTAAGTATAGTAGAATTTTTAGTAGAAAAGCATTACTTAGTTCAACAGTGCATGCACGCACAGGGAAATGTTAGCATGAGGTATGGAATTTAAGAGCAGCAGTAGCGGAGAACAACCAGCAGTCTTCATATATCTGTAACCATAGTTCTGCTAAGCCTGGAGTAAACTAAAAATCAATATGTGGTTATCTGAATCTCTCTTCAAATTTTTGTAATGGTTTAATTTCATTAGACTCACGCTAGGGTTTTTTTGTTTTGTTTTGTTTTTTTCCCCAGGTGGAGAGGTTTACAGTTTTGGAAAACTGCCATGGAGATCAGGACGAGAGGAGTCATGTGTTAATAGTCCTATCTTAGAAAATACTTTGCTTGGACATAATGTCATTACAGTGGCAGCTGGCAGCTTCCATAATGGAGCCGTGACAGAAAGTGGTGTGGTGTACATGTGGGGGAACAATTCTGCTGGCCAGTGTGCAGTCGCTAATCAGCCATGTGTGCCAGAGCCGCAGCCCATCAGTATTTCTGATTCTGAAACCAGTCCTCTGTTATCAGTAAGGATTTTGCAGCTGGCATGTGGAGAGGAACACACGCTGGCACTATCGCTAAGCAGAGAGATATGGGCTTGGGGGAGTGGCTGTCAGCTCGGTCTTATAACAACAACTTTCCCAGTGACAAAGCCACAGAAGGTAGAGCACCTGGCAGGACGTGTTGTGCTCCAGATCGCTTGTGGAGCCTACCACAGCCTGGCTCTGGTACAATGTCTCCCTGTGCAGGAAATGAAGCCTATCCCAGAGAGGTGCAATCATTGCAGTCAACTTCTTATTACCATGACCGACAAGGAAGATCATGTAATCATTTCAGATAGTCACTGTTGCCCACTGGGTGTAGCTCTGTCTGATAACCAGCCAGAAAACCCTGTCTTCTGTCCCTCCTTGGAGACCCTAGAAGGAAAAAGTGTAACAGGTAGCCAAAGTGAAGACTGTCAGAAACCACTTGTGGAAGAACATACGCTTGTTGCTTTAGAATCTGATGGAGCAAGTATGCTTTCCAGCAACGATGGTCAGGAAGACAGTGGAATTTCTAGTCCTGGAAATACTCCGTTCCCAGACAAAAAAGAAGTGAAAGAGTACTTAATCAGTTTGGCAGATCACTCATTAAATGAGGGCCTGGAAAAGAACATCTGCACAGAACCTGAGCAGGTTGGTACCTAGTCATTAGCTCTTAATTTGCTACAACTCCTCTTGTATACATGACAATGCTACTCTTTCCACAAATGAAAAATTCTCTTAGTTTAATGTAGCTGAGATATTTCTGTAGTTTCAAGGTGTTTCTTCTCTGTGATGGTTCTTCCACTTTTAAGTGGAAGAGCTTTTGTCCTCCATCCTTGTTCAGTTGTAAGCCTTTAATGTTAGCAGCCTTGACAGTGCTGTAGTCTCCCCTCCTTGTGTTCTGCAGTACCAGATCCACATAAGCCAGTTTTCCATTCTCTAGCTGTTCTATGATGCATGGATTTCCCATTTGTGTGGGGCAGTAAGCTGGCACTTGTCTAATTTACCTTTAAGGTAAAACTTTATTTTCTGTATGTGGAACGCATCCCTCACAAATCTAATTTCTCAGTTAAAAATTCTAGACTGGAAGTAAAGACTGTAAAGGGAATGTTAAGGCATTGACTGAAAGGCTTCTAATGTTAATCATGTAGGGGTTGCATAAACTTATAAACAGGGATGGGAAATACATAAGTACTGATTTGTTCTGTGTAATGTGGAAAATGGTTCAACAACACTGTTTTGGTGCTATGGCAGAACAGTAATAATTTCTTAATAAGCATCAGAAAGTGCTTGATATGAAGGTTCAAGATTTGTTCCCAGCTCCCTGCCAAAATACTACGTTTTCCACTATTGAAAAAAATCTTATTGGGGATCCAAAATCTTGCAGTGCATTCTGGCAGTCCCTGTTTAAGTACTGTCCTGTTGGACGGTTTATGGTAAAGGTAACCTCTGCAAGAAAAAGCTACTACTCTGTGGCCCAGTATGCAAAATTCATAGCAGAATTCTGAAAATTTCTTTTGTCACTTCAAGTTTTGTGTAGATATCAATTTCTTAAATTTGTTTTTAAAAAATTAAGCAATTTTTCACAATGGTTCTGAGATAAATTTCAGAGTGCCTAATAAGTTTTTGACTTTTGTTACCAACTCTGAGGAGGAAAAAAAAAAGTATTAAAACCAAAACAAAGTGTCCAGTAACTTGGTGATTCGGCAAGTTATGTTTTCCTATTCTGAAGGAAACTTATTTCAGAGAAATAAATATTGTGTGAATACAGTTGTCCTTCCTTTTGCTCTTTGCTAATACATAGGCATTGTAGCAGTTGTGGGCCTCTCAGACTCATATGAGCCTCCTGTTGTTAGGAAATGACTGAAACATAGTTTCATACTCCCTTTCTCAACTCCTTGTTCCTGGAATATTTCCAGAGTACTGTTTCCCTCACAGTTCCAGGAGTAAACAAGCCTGGAATTGATTCACTGACTTTTAACACAATTGAACGTACGTGTGAAGAGCAGAGATGAGAACTCTAAAATAATGTTTCAGCATTAATAAAATCCTTTGTTTCTCTTTGCTTTCCTGCACAAATCGAGTTTGCTTTTTTGTATCGCGAGGCATGCCTTTTATGAATAGGAATTAAGTACAAGTAAATAGGAGCAATCCCAATCTTTTAGCTTATTTTTTCACTAAAAAGAAAACTCAAAGATGGTTTTCCTTCTGGCAGGATAAAATGGGCTATAATATTTATAATAATATTATTTCCTGCCATTAGGTGTGAAAATGGGACTTTGCTGTCTTTGTTCTAACAAACTATTTGGCAGATATCATCTTGGGCATTATTTCTTATTTGGTGGCTAAATTGATTGCTATTGTAGGTAATCATGTGCTGGTACTAATAATTGCCTTAAGTCAGTTTGTCCCTAGTGTGACTTGATTATTAATGAAGCTTTATATGGATGCAACAGTAGCGTAAAGGGACACATAGTCCCAAATGGTCTTAATACAGGCCTTGCAAAATGGATCAATGAATCACTGTTTTCCTTTTAATGTATTGAAGGGATAACTTATCTCTCTGTAAATACAGCGTGCTCACTGATACACTCTAATTGGTGGCAAAGAAGTTGGTAATAAGCCTAAGATTAAATCCCTTTAGTATTTCTTTGAAAAGATTTTTTTTTTTTTGGTCTTTAAAAAAAAACAACCCACTGACCCACAGTCTTTTATGGTTGAGCTACAAGACAAGTGCAAGAGACAAAGCCCAGTCCATGTAGAAATGGTTCTTGGTGCTACCTTAAAAAATGTGATTCTGAGGAATAGATGTACACCTAAGTATAAAATGCTTCCTCATAATGTCTTGTTCAGTAGAGCACTTAGTTTGAATAGTGGATGTGTATATCATCATCCTACTGTTGTGTGCTGTCTGGTGTGACAGTCTTCAATTTTTCTTTGGTTTTAGCCTTCTCAAGAAGAACAACTCAGTGCTTGTATCCCTGGCCCTCCAGGTACCAGCACATCTGCCTTGAACAGCTTGGTGGCCTCTTGTGCATCAGCAGTTGGTGTGAGAGTAGCTGCCACATATGAAGCTGGAGCATTGTCTCTGAAGAAAGTAATGAACTTCTATGGCACACCTTCAAGTGAACCAGGGTCTCAGTCTGGCAGTGGTTCTCCAGGGCCCGAAGCTCTGAAAGACAGTCGGGAAGAGCAAGTCAAACTGGAATCCATGCAGGGGAAGAAGAGTTCCAGTTTAGTAGACATCAGAGAGGAGGAATCTGAAGGAGGGAGTCGAAGACTTTCCCTGCCAGGCTTGTTGTCACAAGGTAAAAAGGCACGTTGGGAAAACCAAGAGACTGAAAAAGTTATAATAATGTGGAGTTTTATAACTGAAAATTAAAACATATTTATTGAACATAAATCTAGTCATCTACCAAAGGTGTTTCTGAATTATAAACTGTATCTTAGCACTTGAAGGCGGTGGGGGGAGTTAAGACTAGCAGATACTGCATGCTAAGAAAACCAAAAGCATAGTGAGTTTAGGGATGCTCTTTATTGGTAAAGTACAGTAAAGCCGGCACATTGTAGTAGTCTGGGCATCTTACTGCAAAATGACAGTGAACTATATTTCATATAGGTTGCATAGCAGATAAAAATCTGTGTGGCCTGTAATCCTTACTGCACTGAGCTGGTTTTGAGCCAGGGACCTAGAAATATTCCAATTCCCACTGCTAAACTTCAAAGTTAATGACCTTCTTCCCTCACAGTGTTGTTAATTGTTCTGAATGGGTGGGTACATAGTTTAGTTCTATATTGATGTTGGATCTAAGAGGAGATTTTAGGAAGTATTGAAATATTTTGTTCACTGCAAGGATATATTTTCTTTCAAAACATACATTTAAAAATGTACCATTGGTTCTGATTCATTTACTTCGTCTAACTGTATTCATATGCCTGTTATCCTTTAATAGCTGGTAAAAATTAGTTGGGATCTGTCTACTTTTAGCACATTTGTTGCTTCTCTGTATCAATAACCTATCTTCTTACACGTCAGCCTTTGCTCTCAGTCTTAAAACCTCTTTAAGAAGTCTTGATCAGTTATCTCAAATGGTACTGTTACTGTGTAACAGACAGTCTGAGTGATATGTTTACCTAAAATAATGAACAACTTTTCTATCTCTTGGCCTGTTTTCAGTTTCTCCTAGGCTCTTACGGAAGGTAGGGCGTGCAAAAATGAGGACTGTAGCTCTGACTCCAACCTACAGTGGTGAGGCTGATGCTCTTTTACCCTCTCTAAGAACGGAAGTGTGGAGCTGGGGGAAGGGGAAGGAAGGACAGCTAGGACATGGTGATGTTCTGCCAAGGTGAGATTTTTGATAAATGTTTTTAGTAGGTCACCAGGAAATCTTGAGTATTCAACTTCCTCAAATTTGGTCAATTACCTTGCATTGTGTACTTGTTCTTTTGTGTTGTGACCTAATTTCCTCCAAGTTAAATGTTTTAAGCTCAATTGTTACTGAACGTCAGTAAGTTACTTTTAGTAAGTGAGTTTTTTCCCTTATACTCACTAGGAGTTTTGGTGGTATTTTGACTTTGTCCAAAACAAGGACAAATTTGTCATAAACTTTCACCCTTCATGACCTTTTTGACTAAGCTGGCTTATTGCCAAAAGACTCCATGTGTGTTTGTTTTCTCTAATTTGTTTTGGGGAAAGATTAAAACTTGGAATTTATTTTTGTCTTAAGAATACCTCTGACAATTTTTTTTTTTACCTTCTCCCTTCTTGCCCCCATCTTCCCTGGGTTCTGGGGATTGACAGGCTTCAGCCACTATGTGTGAAAAGCCTAGATGGTAAAGAAGTGATTCACCTCTCTGCTGGTGGTCATCATTCCTTAGCACTCACTGCCAAATCCCAGGTACAAGTGATTGTTAATATTTGTTGCTTTTTTATGACAAAATTGTTCTGTCTGTTGTTTTCTAGGTTTTTGTTTCTTTCGCTTTTAAACTTTTGTTTCCATTTCTGGGAGGCGACTTGGAAGCAGTGTGAAATTTTAATTCTATTTCTGCCAAAGTTCTGCATGTACCATCAACTTTATGTTTAAAGATTGCAATGACTTGATTTGGTGTATTCCATTTCTGAATGTGAGAAAACAATTTGAGAACGTAGGAAGACTGGAAATCAGGGAAGTGCTTCTTGATACATGAGTCTTATACCCTTGACTTGTGTGTCTTTGCACACCAGATGTGTTGTACCACTGCAGTTTGGTATGTGTCCTCGTATATAAACTTACATTCTCATGTTCAGCTATGTTTCTTACAGGTGTATTCATGGGGCAGTAATACCTCTGGCCAGCTTGGTCACTTGAACTCCCCAACAACAGTCCCTCGTCTCACAAAGGTACTTTTTGTTTTCTCTATTTTTCTTCTTTTAGTTTAGGGTCTCCTCTTATAAAAGTGAGTGAAAAGTAATTTCTAAAAACTGACCTTGTTTATGTATCTGTGTGCTTTATACTAATAGAGCCTTTGACTTCTTTGACTTTTACTGTGAATGTGATCCTTAGATGAGCTTGTGAAAATCTGCCCAATAAATCCTTTACACAGACTTCCACTGTTTTTTAGCCGCATTGAAGTTGTAAAACTGAGAAATGTGGCTGGTTGTGTCTTCTTAAATTTCACTTCTACCTTATATTTGGTTTCTCTGGTACTGATATTGCAGTGCTGAAACTTTTAAATACCTTGGAACACTGTTTTTATTGTAAACATTCTTCTAGAATTTTTAGTTTTGCTAGACCATGACCGTATTTGTTGTTCATTTCTGTATTTCCAGAGCTGTTTTGGCAGTGGGCTTTCTGTTTGTTTTGAACTTTCCATCACATTGAGGGAATAGCCAAATAATGTTTTTGGGTTAGACCACGCCCTTGCCTGTGTTTTCTGGTGCTTTTCTTAATGGAAAACTAGCTGCAGGGTTTTCCTGCTAAGGCCTTATGCAAATTAATATATAGCATGTTAACTGTCCCAAATTTATAGATGTCCCAGTTAAATGTAGAGAGGAGAATATTGTGCCAACTTTAATCAAGCTCAGCTGATATCCATTAAAAATAAAACTGATCTATACTTTAAAGGCAAAAAATCAGCCATTGGAAAGAAGACTGGAAAAAAAGATAATTTTCTATGTATATGCAAGAAATGTATCTGTTATGAGACACTGAAGTTCAGAAATTACCAGTTATTGCACTACTTTTTCATAGCAGGTGTATTATGTGCACGTGTGGCTAGAAGAGCTAAGTACTCCTTCCAGCTTCAGGTGGTGATTTCTAATGTCTTTTCTTTCCTCATGAATTTCAGGTGTGTGGTGAAGGTGTGTGGGGTACAGCAGCAGGACTAGATTACTCCCTCTTCTTAGCAGATGAGGAAGACTTCCAACCTGGATTATATTACAGTGGCCAGGCGAAAAGTCCAGAAAATAATTTTTATGAAAATAGCTGTACTAAGAGTCCAGTTTTGTTACTATCCTGTAGTAAGGTGAGTGGTATTTTCTTTAATTTAGCAGAAATCGTACTGATGCTTTTTGAAAATAGCACAGTGCCAGTTGTTCAAATAGGTTTAAGGGTGTCAAGTCAAATAACTGGTTCCTAGCAGTAAAATCAGGAGCACAGCTTATGGAGGGCAGAGAGGAAGCCTACTTAGTATTGTTCTCTACCCTGCCTGTTTCTTGGCCTCTCCTTCGGTTTGAGGGACAAGGAGGTTTTTCCAATGTGTCTAATCCATTTCCTTCCATGTGTGCATGTTGCAGAAGTGCAGCCTTATATAGTGCTCTGTTTTTACCACAGTATTCATGTGTTTATTCTTCGCTGCTGTTGATCTTCATTTTCCTGTTGTTTCTCAAGTGATTGAAGGCATTGCCTGCTCTATTTCATTCTGCTCATGTGCATCTTGGTTGTGAGTGCACAGAAGGTCCCCCTGAATTCTGCACCATCTCCTTCCCTTCCTTACCCTTTCTTATGGGTGTGAAGGGGAAACTGAGAAAAGGCACCAAAATGTGCATTTCCATGTTTATAGGAGAGAGGAAGTACCCCTATGCAATTTTCTACTTCAAGCTGAATCTCATATCTGCCTTAAAGTTGGCATGAGGTGAGGGAGTGTGTACTCTGACTGCATGTCCTCTTCCATGATTTCAGACCAAACTGAGTTTATGGTAACACAAAGGATATGGCGAGGGTAGAAAGCAGCTCTGTGTCTTAGCTCTTCTGGGTCTCATTGATACTTCCCTGGACTGAGCAGAACAGAAGTTGGAGAGGGGTTTTGAAGAGGGATGGGGACTTAGCCACTGGGTCCATGCGTATGCACATGCATGTGTCACCCTATTTTTGAATTGAGTGTAAAAAGAAAAAATATTAAAGCTGCTGTTTTTTTTCTTTTCTCTTTTTCCTCTTTCAGATAGGGTACATAAGCAATGTGATAGCCGGTGGTGACAACTGTTTGGTCTTAGTAGACAAAAACGTAATGGGATATATCGCCAGTTTGCATGAGTTGGCTTCTACTGAGAGAAGGTTTTATTTCAGACTGAGTGAGATCAAATCTCAGGTTCTTAGGCCTCTCTTAGGTTTAGGTAAGAACTTACTTTAATATTTTCTTTGATATTTCCCCTAGATTCCACGACAAATTTCTTTACACAAAATCTGAAAGTTTTTATATATTTTTAGATAAAGCTGAGTTCTTACTCTTCTCCCCTGTTGGAATGAACTGGTGAAATACAGCTGCATTTTGACATCTGCATTATGTTGTTAATATTTGCGCTTTTCCTGACTCTTTCACCTGAAATAACTTGTATTTAGTCTAAAACTGTTGAATTCCTGATTCTGGGTAATATAGCCATGAAGTGAAATTGCTGATAAAACATCTAAACAGCACCTTCTGGTAATTCTTTTTATTAATGGGTGCTGTAAGGTAAGCTAAATTGCTTTCTGGTCTGTTCCAGATAATTTGGGCAATGCAAATACAATCCAGTTGTTGCAGGAAATGGCAAGCAGGTTCAGCAAGCTATGCTATCTCATCGGTCAACACGGAGCTTCTTTAAGTAGCTTTCTTCATGGAGTAAAAGAAGCCAGAAGCTTGGCCATCCTGAAGCATTCCAGTCTCTTTTTGGATAGTTACACTGAGCAAGTATCCAATTCCCTCTCGTCTTGAGTCTCTGCAGGCTTATCTACTGACCAAGCCCTAAAGTTAGGGGAAAGTAGATCATAAGGAAAGTTACGTACAAAACTGTTGTGCAAATTGCTTTCTTGCAATTTAAAATGTATGGAGAGTTTTACGCAAACTAATTCATTTTGTAGCGAGCTATTTTTCAGTCTTCACCAGTGGAGCACACTGGATGATGGCTTCAGCTTCCTTAATATAAAACTCTACGTACAAAGTCCTCTCTGGTTGCTGCGTATATACCTATTAAAAAGCGACATATTCATTACTTAATAGTAAGGATCTTGTAATATGATTTAATAGAGTTACAGTGGCTAGGCTACTAAGTAAAGCTGCCTTTGGGGGTTTATTGTAGTTACAAAATGCCTTTTCAATAGTCATTAACTAAAAACTCTCTCCCAGAGGAACAATTCTTCTGTCCTGATATCTGCTAAATAGCTAGCATTACACCTTTCATCCAAAAGACAGAGCTGCTTTAGTGCTCAGAATCAAGTCTGAATTATCCGGGTTATTATTTTTATTAGCTTAATGCTTTTGGGAGAGTAAGTATATGCAGTCATGCTGTTTGCTGTCTTTCTCCTCAGTAATTTTAGTAGTTGCTGGATAATTTCATCCAAATGTAGCAGAAAGTTCATCATACTTAATACCTATAGGCTTTTGTGAAAAATAATGGCTTGACAGAGGGGAGAGTCTAAAAATGTCCTGAGTATAGTCTTGTTACCAGACATCTGAAAATCTATAAGGGAACAAAAATTCATCAACTTCTGTAGTTATGCAGTAGCCTTTTGAATGTGCAGCTAGTTGCACTTCATTCTAGCACAAGCACAACAGATACCATTTTTACTGGGTCAGTGATAAACTTATGCCATATCACCATAGAAGAAGCTCTCTTCTCCGTTTATCAAATGGGTTGTTCATAATTGTAAATTCATATTTTTCTCTCTTTCTTACTTAATTTTTGACTTCAGTTTTTCTTGTAATCTGGATTTCCAGAATTGGTTCTCATTACTCTGGTTAGAAGGGTTTCTTAATTTCTTCTTCTCCCTGTCAAAGACTGAAATACCTAATTTCTGTTCTTGTTACTGCCTGTCCTCTGCTCTCCCCTTTTGCTTTCTAATGCTTTACACGTTTTTCTGTGTATGGCATCAGAACCTATGCATGCTCCTCAGCATAATGCCTTGTGTATCTTCCAAGGATCCATCAGGCAACGTAAATGTTATCTGTTAATTGGGCTAAGCTGAGACCCCTTCCCTCTAAGAAAAATGATCTTTTAAAATGGTTTTCTTTTTTTGGTAGGGGAGAAGTGAAAGGTAGAGTGTTGAATAGGAAAAGAGAAATTCCCATCTTGAATATAATTAGAAGTTGGCAATATTACTCTGTTGAAACAGATGGCCTATTCTTTACATGCCCAAATTTTGGGGAAACCAAAAAAATTCCATTTTATTTGTAAAGTGAGCCCTCTGCATTGTGCTAGTGGTAGCAGAAAAGTGCAATAGTAATGCGTCTTGTGTTCCAGTAATACTGAGTGTTTCACTGTTTAATACCTACTCAAGTACTTAGATTATTTGTATAGTAAAAGATATCTCATTAGTAAACTGTTGGAAATTACAACAGTTGTTATTTCCAGGGTTATTCTTATTTTGTAACTGAAGCTCTCTTTCTTCCTCAATTTTAGGTATTGTACTTCGGTAACAAACTTCCTCGTAATGGGAGGATTTATGCTCCTTGCAAAGCCAGCAATGTAAGCAAACCTTTACCACTTTTTGGAGTTTTTGATCAACTAGCGAAGAACTGTCTTTAGAGAACTGTGTGTGTAGCAATGAGCATGCAGAAACTTGGTCTTTGCTTGAGTACACTAATTCTTTTTCCATCAGATGAAGAAAAAGTTACTTCCTTTCAACCGCGATAAAAACTGGTTAAAATGCTGCCGAATGAGTTCAGTTACTTCGTCTTGAAGGTGCAGAAAGGAGGAAAAAGGCATAAATTACTGTAAATTCCTTGAAATAAGCATAAATAGATTTCAGATAATTATTTCTTTTGAAAACTTAGTCTTGAGGTTAAATTTCATCATTTATTTAGTGTTTGTTAGTACTTCATTCTTGCAAGTGTTGCTGTCAGGAAAATACAGAACAGCAAACTTTTAATTAAGAATTAGTAAGAGTAGATAATGTGAATTCACTTTCATTTGAATTCTTATGTAAAAATCATAACGTTTCTGCACATGTATCTTCTCTGCCTCTCAAGATTGGTTTACTCTATTGCACGCATAGATGCTCTTAAATATGAGGAAGGAATTGTACCTTAAGGCCCGAGACAGTATATTTGAAGTTTATAGATCATAAAGTAAAGCTTTTTTTCTCAGTTGAATAGTATTTTTGTCTAGGAAATAAAGTAATGACACGGTGCATCTTTCACTCTACTGTTGTGAAGAAGCTGTTGCAATGAGGGTGTTTTTTAACTTGCCTGGGGAATTGCCAGCTTTCGTTCTTTCCTAAATTCTGTAATCTGGGAGTAATTCTGTTACAGCTATTTATGGAGTACTTTGAATGTAGTGTAAATGATGCTATTGGAAGTTCTTTGAAACACCAGCGTACCTAATGCAAGGAATCTTCTGTGCCTGAGCACCAGAGCCAGTGACTAAATACAAAATCCCACTGTAGAGAGACACTGAGAATCTTCCTGCATTGGTCAAGATTTTTAGGGTGACTTAAAAGAAATGTTAATTCAAGTATAAGCTTATTTATAATTAGTACTGACAAGTTGTGGATGATGAAATTACTGGTACTGCATACTTCGCATCAGTTGTCACTGCCAAGTGTCACAGCTTCTCCTACGGCAACCAGGGTCTCATTAGGTGAATGACACTTTTTCAGGGTCTGAAACTTCAGGGAGAAGATGTCTTAGAAGTTTTGTCCTGCTACTTGCAAAGGGAAGTCAAGAATACCTTTGCTGATAATGGTGAATTTCCCCACTACTCCCTCCCCAAGGGATACTGTCTTAAGTCAGTGGTTAACAATGTCAGCATGTCTTTTGTGGATATTCTGCAACACAAATACATTAGAAGTAGTCCCAACTTTAAAAAAGTGCGAGCTTCAAAGTCTCCATTGTTGCCAGGTTTTTGAGCGTTTCCTCTGAAAGAGTAGACAAGCTATATCACTGTTACGAATCTGTTATTATTTGACGCTTTTCTACAGAGAGACCTCCATGTGAGGATCTCAAAGCACTTTAAAAATGCAAGCGATCCAGATGGTTAAATTTTAAAATTAAGAAATATGGTCTTCTCTCTAAAGAAGACTTTATTCCTAAGGCTTGTTAAACAAGAGAGTTCTTAAGTATCGTTAGCGGACTTGGACAAGGTATGTTATTTTGATGTGTGAAATAGCATCTTACTAATCACGTAGAATTTTTAGGGACCCTGCTGTGCAATTCTCTGATCTGTTTCGTTGTCCCTGGGGCCTGCGTTCTCAACCTCACCTTTAATGACCAAGTATGTGAGAGTAGTAGTAAAAAAAGTCCTGTGTTGCAGTTGTTAGAGAGCTACCTGTCTGTATTACTGTACTTCCTTAAACTAAATTGAGAATAGATTAACAAGCAGCATGTATTTCCCTTTATAGTTTTTATTGGTTTATGATAATCCAAAAATGGGCATTCTGAGCTCATTTATATAAAACATCACTGATGTCTTGCTCTCTTTTTTTCATCTCTCCTCCCTCTGTTCCCCAATCATCCCATCATTTAGAGACTTCTTGAGTAAAAACCAGGAGCTGTTACAGAAACTGTCTGAGAAGAATGAGGAAAATCTCCAGCTAGTGGAAGTTCTGAATGCTCTGTTTTTCATGCCATTTGGACGACTTCATAATTATGCTAGAACTTTGCTAAAGCTTGCCACATGTTTTGAAGTGGTAAGTTGGCTTTATTATCTATATCTGAATAAATATACATGTGAAACTTATGGCTCGGAAGTGACTGTGTGAAGCAAATGCCGGGTAATTAGAAATAGCTTAGTCCTCAGAGAAGCTACCTTGGACTTGTATTTGCTGCAGGGAAGATCATGCACATTTATTTGCGCAATCTTACTCCACACCTGCGCAGATCACGTGACAGGTAGAAACTTGTTACCCTGCCAGAACTTGTTTGTGTGCCTGAGTGCTTAATTGGAAATATATTATTTTGATGTTTGCCTGTTGCTTTTCAGTTCCATCTGGCATCGTTACTGTAGCTATCCTTGGCTGTAATACTCTACTAAAGATACTACATGTATATTAGGTAGATTTTTACCACCCATTTAGATGTAATAATTGCATTCTTTTGAAATAAAAGATGACTAAACAGGAACAATAACTACTTGTATGTTTATTCCAATATAGTAATTTAAAGTATTACTCCTGCAATTATTAGCACTGCTTTCGCTACAGCCTGTTAAGACGCAAGAAGGTAGATCATCTAACTGTATATTAATCATTCTTCTCTTAACATTCATGGAACTTTTCATGATTTGAAAAACTCCCAGCACACCAACAGAACATGTGACCAAGAAAATAACTTAGCCTTCACTGTTAAGTTATTAACCAGGCTAACTGTCATGCATTTGGTGCTGATTTAATAAAATGAGCCACTGCATTGCAGCTTGGTTAATGTTGTTGGCATGGGTGTTCAGAAGCACGCTCAGGTCTGTCTTACCTTGTGCCCTATAGGCGTCTCCAGAATACCAGAAGCTACAGGATTGTAGTTCTTGTTATGAGAGCCTTGCGGTCCATCTTAACAGAAAAAGGAAAGAAGCAGAATACACTCTTGGCTTCTGGAAGACCTTTCCTGGGAAAATGACGGTATAGTGACAGTTGTCGGTCCATTAGCAGCTTGAGTCTGTTGCTGTTAGCCTTATGCTCTTGTCTGTTATTCATGCTACTGTCCCAGTTGCACTTACCATTTTCTAATTTGTGCTGCTGTAGTACTCTTAACTTCAGAAAGATTGGGCTTTTAATATGAAAGACAAATAGCACTGACCTTAAGTCACACACAGTGAGAAGTAAGCTGCTGTAATTTTGTCTTTAACTCTTCCTGTAGGATTCCTTGCGGAAGCCAGAGCGTCGTTTAATCTGTGAAAGCAGCAATCGGGGGTTGTCCCTACAGCATGCTGGAAGATTCTCTGTAAACTGGTTTATCCTCTTTAACGATGCTCTGGTACATGCTCAGGTAAGCCAGCTTGTATCCAGGAACAAAACCTTTTCTCTTCTTGAAACATAACATATAAAAAGTATGGTGAAGATAAGTTTTTTGCACCATTCACTGCAATGTTCCTCGAACACTTAAAAATTACATTTTTTTCATGCTTACAAATAAATTTGAAATTATGTACTTTTTGGTTGGTTGTTTTTTTAGTGTTTAATTGCCCTTGCCCTGTGGTTGGCATGGTTTCTGTTGGCTGTTTCTCAGAGTAAGGTGCATATAAGGAGCTGGTAATGCTCAGTTTTCCCTAGTCCTCAAAGAAAGGAAAAAAAAAAAACCTATTCAGAAAGAGCATGGGGCAGGGGTAATGGATCAGTACCCAGTGAAGTTTCCCTTCTCCTTGCCTACAGTTCTCAACGCACCATATTTTTCCCTTGTCTACACTGTGGGTAGAAGCTCTTTCAGAAGAAGCTGGTAATGTGTGAGTATTCTTGCTTGTGATGCTGAAATAGTCAGGTATCTTGGGAGGGAGGATGAGCATTTTGTAACCAATTATTGTAAACTAGGAGTGGAATAGGCTAGATGTAATCATGTCTATCCTTCTTTCTTGTTTCGGAAAACTTACTGTATTTCTATGTCTTAAAAAAAAAAAAGTTGTATTAGCATCAGAATAAGGTAGTCAAGAGGAAAGTGAGTAGTCGTTCCTAGTGCTTCTTTTCACTGCTTACTTAAAGCGAATGGTGGCTAGGTTGGGGGAGGGAAGATAGAATAATTCATGCTCTAAGCCTTGCCTTTTTCAGGTTGAAATTTCACTAGATTAAAATACTTTTTCCCCCTCATGTAGGAATGGATTGAAGATTACAACACCAGAAGAACAGTTTGTTCTTGTTTCTTCAACGCCACAGGAAAAGGTGGGCATATCTACAAATTTTGCATGGCTTCGGTGATATGAATGAATTTTTATCTCCTACTGTGAAACCAAACAGGGAGAAGCATAGCCTTCAATATTCGCCAAGAATGGTGTCTTCCTACAGCTTGGTATGCGGGTTAACGGTGCACTGTGCCTGACTGTAGCAGTGCTTCAGTTTACAATGTTGTACTGAGGAACACAAAGGAAATAATTGTAATTGCTGTAAAGGTGAGATTCAATGCAAAGACAGATATTAGGTAAATTTTGTGATGAAACACCTTCTGTTTCAGACCAAGTGGCTGAGGGCAATAAGCCAAGCAGTGGATCAGGCCCTGAAAGGGACTTCTGACTTAATTCTGTATGGAGCTGGTGGGAATGTGCCAAGACAGGAACCTCCTATTTCTCGCAGTGCCAGATACACTTTCTATAAAGACCCTCGATTTAAGGATGCTGTTTATGATGGGAGATGGCTTTCAGGAAAACCCCACGGCAGGTAAAAGCATTTGAATGTAAAAGTTGAAAACAAAATTAAGTGGCTGCTATCTCAAAGAGTAGGCTCACTCACAGAAGTTATTTGGGAAGTGCAAAGTGAACTGATTATCTTATACACATGTATGGCTTTGTATTTTTTCCAGAGGGATCCTAAAGTGGGCAGATGGAAGAATGTACTCTGGGACTTTCCGGACTGGGCTGGAGGATGGGTAAGATCCTTTCACTACTTCTGGAGCCAGAGGGTAAGAAATACCTTTTGTTGTAAGAGACAAGAACAAAAACCTTTTAATTAAAGGTATCGCAGTGAATCTTACTGACTCGGGGTTATGTGTGTTAACAAGATATAGATATAGGTTGATATATAGATAATTGGTCATTTATCCAGAGGTTTGCTGGTTGTCTTCACAACAGACTCTGTGTGATTAAAAACTTGCTCTTTCAGAAAAACTGAAACTAATTGGGGTAATCAGCTGTAGGGTAGAGAAAGGAAATGGTATAAACAGCTGAGGAGAAAGAATGGGTGAATGGGTGTAAACTCTTAAACAGAGGAAGGCAGTTGAAAAGTCTGCAGTCAGCTTTCTGCTCTAACAAAGTTTTCTATTGCAATGTTCTTTCAAAAGTTCTGGTATTGTTCTTTTATCCTAGAAAATGTAAGGCCTTTCATACATCTTCTCTAATGTTTTCCTTGCTGTTGCTGTATTTGTGGTAAGGCAAAGGCTTAATAATTCAGGAGGGAGACAACAAAATCTTGACTTTAGACTTGAGGGTTTGGGTGATGAAAACAAAACTACTGAGAGTATGTGATCCTGATGATTAAGATAACTAGTACGGAGGAGTTTGAAAATCGGATGATCGGAAGTCCTAGGTATTACTAAGTTATCTGGTGAAACAAATAAGACCACTTGAAAGTAACTTAGTAATTCATTACACAACTTTGTATTCATCTATGGATCTCATTGCTAAGAATCTGCTTAGGGCACTATTAAGGCTAGGAGGTCAACTTTTTTTCCAAAGGCATTTTTGTATGAATCTTGTGAGCAGATATGTCTGTACTGGGCAGGATAAAATTATACGAGGACTCCTGTTGGTTTTCAGATGTATTTTTCAAAGTATTGAGTTGGAGGGGAAATTGAAATGTAGTCTGGCTGCAGACAACTTTTATAAATGCTCCTTACCTATTGGTATAATGTCAAACTATAAAACCAGATTAGACCTTTTGTTATTTACAACTAATACTAAGCGTAACTAACCCTGGTGCTTTTAGGGTTGTTGGAGATGGAAATACTGCAAACAAATCCTCACCAGAAATAAATGGATTGGTATTTAGCTGTAATTGCTAGAATTATCAAATGCATATATATTTATTTAAGCGTGTGTGCTGTAGTCTCAACACTTTAAAGGTAGTAATGTCTTCTTTGGGTAGACATGCTATCAGAAAAACCTCCATAACTGGATTTTTATCTCCTCAGAAGATTAGAATCAATAAATAGTTGTGTGTCTCATTCTTTTCAGGCATAGTGAAATTGTGAGCAATTCTGTAACTGTGTTTGAACATAACTGGAAGCTAGCATCTTTTTAAAAAATGTAGCAATCTATGTTCTCATCTTTCCCTGGAATAAAGGTCTGCTTGAATTATCAAGACCTAAAGAAGACAACAAAGGTAGAAGGAGTCTTAGGATGTGAGAGGACTTGTGGCCATTACAAAGCTGAGAAAAATGCTACAGTGTGGTAGAGAGGGGAAGACTTAGCAACATGCCACAGTCAAACAGGACAAAAGCAGTATGGACTAAATTGACCTAGTGATGCTGGAATTCTTGCTTTCTCTTTAAAAGAGTAATAATTTAAAAAAATAATCTGTAACTGCTGTAGTTGAAGAGATGCGCTAAAAATAATATAGAGCATTTTGATTTTAGAATGGGTCTGCGATATGTATCTGCTCCTGTTTTTAATAAAGTGCATTAGCATTATAGCTGCTTGTGTTCCGTTTCTGTGCATTGACAGGTATGGTGAATACAGAGTGCCAAACAAAGCACTGAATAAGGATGACCATTATGTGGGGTACTGGAAGGAGGGCAAAATGTGTGGGCATGGAGTCTACAGGTAACGTAGCATTTGTGTTGCTGTCATTGCAGAAGGGAGAGCAGGGCTGATGCTCTGGCATGCTGCTTACCGAGCCTCTGTATGTAGCTTGCTTGTTATACTTTAGGCTTTTAATTAGCGTTGCTTATTTACTGTTTTGCTTTTGGTGAATTGCTCACAATGCATATTTGTACAGTGTTCTGTTTTTACTATGTGTTCTAATGCTGCTAACACCTTTCAATAATCGAGGATTCTTTCTTCTGAGAGATAAATACAACCTCTAATGGCCTTGCTTGTTGGGGAGAGAGTGGCTTTAAAACAACAAAGCATCAAAAGACTTTAGTATTAAAAACTCGCTTTTATCCCAGATATACATTTACTATAGTTCCTGCTTGTTGTGGCTGTAACGTTGTAATTCCTAGAAGGAAAAAGAGAGGGTGGTTGATCTGCTCTGGGGAAAGAAAAAACCCAAACCCACACCTAATGAAACAACCAACCAAAAAACCCAAAACCAGCCGAAAAAACCCCACCCCAAGCCCACAACAGAAAAGTTGTTCATAGGAATCTTATTTACTCTCTTTTTCATTATAGCTATGCTACTGGTGAGGTGTATGAAGGGTGTTTTCAGGATAACATGCGTCATGGGCATGGTCTGCTACGCAGTGGGAAGCTAACCTCTTCTTCTCCCAGTATGTTCATTGGACAGTGGACAATGGATAAGAAGAGCGGTTATGGAGTTTTTGATGATATCACAAGGTAATGCTTCAGTTCCACAAATCCGTAAACACTGGTATGACATAAAATAGCAGGAAAGGATTTGATCCGTTAGTAGCAGTAATAGTGCATGACTTTTGTTTTTTCTTTTCTTCTTTATACTAGGCTTTCTGGGCTGATGATCTAAAGAACTGGGTCTAGAGACTGCTTTTCGGTACTGCTTCTGGAGTAAATGTGGGGCTTTTTGTTTTGCATTGTTTTTTCTGCCTTGCTTTCCTATCATACCTCCTGCCTGAAAACTAGCACTGAATATGGGATCTTACTGAGGTATCTTGTTGTGCAAGCGCTGAAAGTTTTATGAATGTCATGTGGGGAGTATTCTTTCATCTCAGGCCTATGAGACTCTTGTTGTTCAGTGATCAGATATAAAGGACTAGGTAAATGTCAGCTTGTGCTCAGGTTTTCCATTGACTTTTTTTGTAAATGCAGCAGAGGGAAGATGCTTTCTCTCATGACAGACTGGTGAAATGATAGTCGCAGAAACAGAACTGTGCTAAATACATGCACTAAGGAAATACTGTCTGAGCACAGATCACTGTAGTCCGTTTTTTCAGTCACTGATTTAATGCTGTTTTTTCCTGAAAGAGAGAGCTTTCGTCAAGAGTCGAAGAAAACTGGTTTTGGTTTAACTGAACAGAAATCCCACTTAAAAAAAAAAATATAAAAAATGTCTGGAGAGGAAGGGGATGTGTGGGAGTGTGTATGCGGTTATTTTTCTGAAACGGAGCTATTGTAGCATCTGTAGGTATTTCCTGATGTCAATTTTGCATCTTGTCTTGCTTAATGGTGGTGGTTGTTCTTACACTCTAGTGTCGAGATGTTTCCGCATACTTTATTTATTAATGTACTTACCTAGGACAGACTAAAAAGATGGCTGCTCTCCTCACAGATCCTCTCACTTCGAGCATTTGTAAATGCAGTGGTAGTTCATGGACGGGGCGGATGTGTGACATTTGCTTTTTTATTCCAGAGTTACTCAAATACAAGTGAGCTGCCCTCACTTGGTAGTTTTCATTCTGGCCTTAGGGAAGGATCTGTGCATGTTTGTGGCCTAAGGATTCATTTTCTTCACTTCTTACTCTTCAGCCCAGACAAATAAGGAATAGCTGCCGACATTCTTTGTAACTGTCATTATTTGCAAACCAGTCATTTGAGCAAGTGGGACTTCACTCTGTTATGTTTCCGTCCTGGTAACTGAGTACACTGCATCTGTCTCTTCAAGGATGCTTCACCCAGCAGAGACCCCTGTAGCTGTCACGATGAATCAGCTGAGCATCCTGCTAGGTTATGGGTCCAATCAGGGGGAGGATAACCCTGAATTTAGATTAATGGCTAGGTTTGCTCTCTTTACTATGACCATAATTTCTCTTAAGTACTAGAAGGAAAATGCTGTGTAATAAGCAGAGTTCTAGTAAATCAATCACTAGTTTCTCTCTAAAAGAAAGCAAAAAAGTCCTTGACGAGATAAAGGGTTTTTTTATTTCTTGTATGTTGAAAATGTTGTTATTCAGAACAACTGGAAAATAGTTTCAAAATTTTGGTGAGTTGCACTTAGTTTCAAACAGTCTAGCCTGACCTCGTGGACTTAGACTCACAAAAAAGTATTTTAAACAGAAGTCTGAAAGAGGCTGATGTTTACTTGTGAGAAATCTTTAATTGTCTAATAATGGGATTTTTATGGCATGACCTTTGTTCATCTGTTATCCAGAAACTTTCAACAACATGATCTGTTTCCTTACAATTTGTGCGCTCTAATATTTTTAAAATGTTGTGTATGACTTGGTAGGTCTCCCTCCTATTCCCCAAGTAAGACAGCTTGGTTTCTTTCATTTATTATCCTCACAATTTCAGTCATCTGAGTTTAGGTAAAGAAATCAAAAGCTTTGGCAAAAAAAAAAAAAGTAAAATAAGCTTCTAGCATCTTCCCTAAACTGTTAAATTCATCAGGTAGATGCCTGATAAAGCCCAGGATCCCCATTCATATGCAACTTATATCTTAAGTAAAGCTGTTTCAGATCAGCTAACAAGTTTCCTTGTTTCTTATGTGCTGTAGCTACTGCTGAAGTTCCTCTGGATAGGAATTGGGTTTAACTAGGCTTTAGCATTGTTTCAGATCATCAGGAACAGTTTGCTTGGACATGGCCAATTTATAACGTGAATTGTGAAAGAAAGTTCATTATGGTTTATTTCTATCAAAAATTCTTTATTTCTGTGAAGCTAGTGAAACTAGATTGACAGATCCGAAGCAAGTGCTGTATGACTCTTTTTCTAATGGCTTCTGTAATGGTCAAGCATCACAGTAAAGCCAAAGAAAGGATATAAACACACTACTTGGACTGTATTCTTCCTATTTCGTTTTTCTTCAGAGGAGAAAAGTATATGGGAATGTGGCAAGATGATCTTTGCCAAGGCAATGGTGTTGTGGTGACTCAGTTTGGACTATATTACGAAGGAGCCTTCAGCACCAACAAAATGATGGTGAGTTGAACACCACAGTCTGTGCTATAGTTACTTTTCCTCCAAGTGTGGTAGCTTTCTGGGGTAGATCAAGTGTATGTTAGGCTGTGTAAGCCTTCTGTTCTTCTAACCTTCTGTTGTCCTGGCATTTTAAACTGTCTTTATAATCCCTGCTCTGTTTCACCCAGGACTACTTCAGGAACTGCTTTTAAAAGACTTATTATTTGCTAAGAATTAGTAGTGGGGTTTTCAGTATATCTTTAGATCTGTGGTCTTCTGTTACAATTACTGCTTTGTGTTCTTCATGATTCTCTTTATAGGGGACTGGAATTCTGCTTTCTGAGGATGATACAGTCTATGAGGGGGAATTTTCAGATAACTGGACTCTGAGTGGAAAGGTTGGTGTTAAAAGTTGTCACTTGTAAACTGTTACCATCTGAAAAAAGAGTCTCTTTCCTTGTAATTTGTTTCCCAGTGGATTTCAGTTAAAATTTTATTATCTTCTCTCAAGGGAACACTGACCTTGCCAAATGGAGATTATATTGAAGGTCTCTTCAGTGGAGAGTGGGGATCTGGAATAAAAATCACAGGAACCTACTTCAAACCTAGCTTGTATGAGAATGAGAAGGACAAACCTAAAGCATTGTGAGTGTTGAATAAGAAATAAATTCTCAGATGGTTCAGTAGTACTTTGGAACATAACTATTGTCTTTTTTCAAAGGCCAGTTAAAATATATTTTCCAAAGAAATGGTGAGATTTTGAAAATACTTTTTCATTCCTCTTCATTCCTGCTTAGGAAACAAACCAAGATAAAAATCTTCATTTAGCTGTTACTGCTTTAATTACTACTTGAATACACGAGTAACAGCATTAAATTACAGAATAGCCAATGTGCTGCTACTGTCCTGTAGAAGTCTCAGGATTTTTCTACTTATATCTGACCTGACTGTTAGAACCTGAGTTCTCAGCTGCTGACGACTTTTAAGGTACTGAGACTGAGTTACATTTGAGTGATCGAGTCAGTCACAGACCTCTCTGCCTTCTGGCAGTTATTGGTAAGTTAATTCGCTTAGTGTGTCATTTAATGCCATTGGGAGTACCTTTGGGCAGAATTAGCTATTTTTCACACCTCTTCCAAACAATGCATAAAAAAATAGTAGAAAAATCTGCTGAACTGCAAAAGAGAGCATTTTAATACCTTAGTAAAGATGATTTTGAAAAGTACACATATAACCCTATTTATAGCAGATGCATTGGGTCAGTTTGCTTACTTAAATATGTTTTTTTTTCCCCCAGAGATAAGTCATAATTGAGATATCTTTGAGTAGAAGAAACTTAAGTAAATTTAAAGAGGTGGTGACATTTCAGTATTTGGTAGACTATATACTGGTTTACGATAGTAGTAATTGTTGTACAGGATTCAATATGTTTGAAGCATACTGTCTCAAATTTCAGATTAAAATGAGAAACACAACTCCAGTGTTTTTACCTAGGATACTTCTCAGTATGCTTCCTGAAGCATTCACTGGTAATTTCTTTTGACAGTGCTGACACCTACAACAGGATGCAAAGTTAAGCAGGCCTCCCTGCTGAACTGAACACTTGCAACCTTAGCAGCTCTCTGCTTTTTACCCCAGCAGGGAGTCTATGAATAAATGTATGTACGTATTTGTGAAGATTGCTTGTGAAATAAGGGTTTCATCTCCCCTTTTCAGGCTCCCTTGAAGTTGAAAATCTTCAGGTATAATTTGTGAAAAGGTTTAGAGCATACTTTTTGTGCTTTGTGAAACTGGAAGCATGGGGAAATGTCGATGTTGGTAGTTCTCATCTCGGATGTGGTGGGAAAATATTAATGAAAGGTCTGACAATTTCTGACACTTGATTTAAAACAAAATGGGACTGTAAACCTTGACAGCATTTATTTGCTTTATGAAAGCTTTTCAAAGCCCTAAATTTCATTATATGTCTGTGATATCCCTGCATATGCAGGGAGAACAACAGTTCTTGGTTTTCCTTTTGGCTATAGGGGATCCCTGAGCATTGGCTCTCAGTGAAAAGATGCCTGAGCTGGTTTTACTCTCTACCAGCACATCCCTAACATGGCATGCAACATCATAGGTAGTTACTACTTTAGGGGCAGAAGCTATATATCCATTCTTGGTATTTATCTGTGTAGCTATGCTATTTATACATTCCAGGAGAGTGAAATATTTGGGACATTTTTACACTATGTCTTTGCTATGTGAATGTGTCCTGAGCCTTCTGAATGAATACCAGTGGTGAAGATAAGCCCAGTTAAGTGCAGTATGTCCTGTTTTCTTGGAAATCAGACCAGTTCTTGTTGTGTTTAAACAAATAATTTCTTGGAAGACTACAAGAAAGAGTAAGACTGACTTGTCTAATGTAATAAGGTTCATAGTTGTTACTACATGTAGAAATTTAAAACATTTTGTTTTGTAACATCATAATATTTTACATGGATTACTGTATGTTAGTTAGCAAGGAAAAATAATTTAAGTATAAATTTTTCTAAGTTCTTTTTAAAAGGTTTTGAAAGTCAAGGCATTGATAAAATAGTAGGTTCTATGTTTGTTCTTAGTGATAAACTTCATTCACAGTAGAGGCTATTAAGCATATCAGCTTTTGGTAAAATAGTATGAGATACTAGATTGATATAAGCCATCAGTGTTTTCAGAGCTGAATCTGTTATTTCATGACTGTTGTTTGATTTTTGATTAATGGGTTATTTTATTAGGCGAAAACTCGGGATCCTGGCAGTGCCTCCTGATGAGAAATGGAAAGCAGTATTTGAAGAATGCTGGAACCAGCTTGGTTGTGAGACCCCAGGCCAGGGGGACAGATGGAAGGCTTGGGACAACATTGCGGTGGCTCTGACCACCAACCGACGGCAACACAGAGACAGGTTGGTTCCTGGAGAATGGGGTCAGCAAGATGAAGAAAATATTGAGAAATAACCTGGAATCTCACTCTACTCTGGAATAGAAGCTTGAACTGTAAAAGTTCAGATAAAACAACAACAAAAAATCCTAAACAAAGTCAGAACTCTTAGTACTCTGCACTGTAAGCCTTTTTGGGGACATACTGATGTCTGGAATTAATTCATTTGTTAGCTTCAAGGTTTTTTCCTACTGTATATCTAATAAATAATCTGTACAATGTCTTTGTCCTTTTTATAACTGCAGTCCAGAATTACTGAGCCGCTCACATACTCAGACACTGGAAAGTTTGGAGTTCATTCCACAACACATTGGTGCCTTCACCCTGGAAAAATATGAAAATATAAAAAAATATTTGATAAAGGTATTGTGACTCTCAAATGCTCACATAACTTGTTGGTAAGGCATGATATCAACCTCACTTTATAATAGCTTTCCTTAATTCCTTCCATATTTGCACTCTTGTCATCCATGTTGTAATCATTCATATGTGCTCATAGCTTCCTAATTTATTGAATTAAAATCCACAGCTAATACTAAAATCACTATATACCTAATGGATACTGCCTTAAAGTCAGTTTCTGCTTAGTTACTGTTTTATTTCTTATACATTGGATCACAAAAGTATTTTGAAATGCTTACTGATGTTAATAGTACTGGACAGATGATGTGTCTAAGTAGGAGAACAAGTTCTTGTACTGTCTTGACTTCTCTGAGCTGTATTCAGCCAATACATAAATTTTATAATCCAAATGGCAATTTGCTAGTATAGCTCACTTTTTGTTGTATATGTAATTTTTTTTTTCAAAGCCTCTTTTTGGGTCTCTGACCCATATTTCTTGAATTCCTTTTTTTTTTTTTATGTCTGGTATTGACCTATCTGACTGGCCAGTTAATCTCTTTCACTTCAGGCTTGTGATACTCCTCTCCATCCATTGGGCAAGCTGGTGGAAACACTAGTAGCTGTCTACAGAATGACCTATGTTGGAGTAGGAGCTAATCGACGGTTACTGCAGGAGGCTGTAAGAGAAATAAAGTCCTACCTCAAACGCATCTTCCAGTTGGTTAGGTAATGAGACTCTAATTTTCAAGTTCAAACTACTGCTGGATTAATTAAAGATGTCTCATCTACTGAAACTGTCAAGTATTTATGCAGTTCAAGTGTGCCAGTATCTTTACTCTGTTTTGGAGATTGCTTTTATTTCCTTAACCTTTTTAAGGAGTCTTAAATATTCTGTCAAAATATAAAAATTAAAATTTCACCACAGTGTATTACATCTTACGTTGTATTTTAAAATATGGCTGTAGGAAGCTCACCTTCAATGTAGATTTCCAATTTGGTGTCGCTGGGTATCCATGCTGTGAAAAGCTGCTGTACAAAGGGTACAGAGGAACGGCCATAACAGGGACTTGCAGTGTATTCCACTGAAGTTCTTACCAACATGAATGAGCAATTTTCCTATGAAGTATTTGCTTAGATTCTTGACGGCAATTACAGCTTTGAGTCCTGCTAATCTGAAAGCAGAAATACTTCAAATTATTAACCGTTAGATGCCTTGCCTGGAGGGAAGTGGTATGTCAAGGTAGGAAACATACCTTTGGCATTGGAGGGGTTGGTCTTCATAAGTTTTCTTCCAGGTAGATGGTACTGTAAGTCTGTTAGCTATGCTGTCTTAGTCCACCATATATTATTTCAGCTGACTTTTCTTTCCTCTTCAATCTTGCCTTCTAATGCTGTGGTTTGTAAAAACTGTGTAAAATGAAATCATACGTTGTTATTATGTGCATTGCCATTTAGGTTCCTGTTTCCTGATCTTCCGGAAGAGGGCAGCACAATTCCGTTTCTAGCAACTGAGACAAAGGGAAGGCGATCATTTTGCAGTGGGAAGTGCGACTCCAGATCAGAATCTCCTGAGCCGGGGTACATAAAGGGAAAAAACTGAACTAAGGAAGGCTTCATTGTATTTCTGATCAAGTTTTTTTTCCTTAGATGGGGTATGAAAGATAAACATGTTTAACTGATGGATATAAGCAGATTTTTTTTTTTTTTTTTTGCTTTTGGTTCTGATGACAGATTCTGGTAAGCAAACTTCCACATGGTAGTTGCAATAAGTATTTCATCCCTGTTCCATGTAATGATTCATTACTTAATCTCAAACTTGCTTTTGTCTGTTGTGGGTAAACAAGTTCTGGTGTGGGCCTCGGCTTCAGAAAACTGTTTGGGTTATGAGCACAGGGGTAATGCAGGTCCAGTGCACATATCCTGTATCACAAGTAGCCAGTCACATGGAGCTCACCCTCAAGTCCATTGTTGTCCTGTCCACAGCAGCATCGAGTGTGGTCAAAACAAGGAAGAGGGAGGGATCAGTGGAGGGAGACTTCTGAGGCAGGCTCCAGTGACCTGTGCAGATGGTATTAGGAGGCACCTTGAGTTCAGCTTTTCCTATTAGGATTCCAGCTTGATGCCAAGCAACTGCTGATTTTATGAAGCCTGGAGTGTGTGGAGCTCAGTCAGATAACTTTATGGGTTTTAGCCTATTTTCTAGCTTGTGTTTTTAAGATAAAGTTCAGCTGTCAGCAGAGTAGCTCAGAATGGGGGTTAAATGATTAGCATGAAGATACAAGTAAAACTTGAACTATAATATGGTACAGTATTCAGCTTTTACATTGTACAAGGAAGAAAGCCTTCCACAAAAAGCCTGCACCGCAGCCACTGCCCCTGCCTCAAACCCACCTCTGTGGATTGTAAAGGAAAATTACTCCTAAATATTTCTTAGCACAGATACAATTTGATGGATTTGTACTTATTTTATTATTCTTATTCCTCATAGAATAGGCTCATACTAAATGAAAATTCCATTCAATCAAGTTCCAATTGTTGTTCCAATGACTTTTTTTTTTACTCAATTTTTATAGACAGTTAAGTTTTTAAAATGCATTAACGTCTTCCTATTAAACCACCCCCCTATTTTTTTTTTTTGTTTAAATAGCTACGTGGTAACCAGTTTTGGCTTGCTGCTCCCTGTGTTACTGCCACGACTCTATCCTCCTCTATTTATGTTGTATGCCTTAGACAATGAGCGTGAGGAAGATATTTACTGGGAATGTGTTTTACGTCTGAACAAACAAACTGATATGGCTCTTCTGAGTTTTCTTGGAGTGCAAGCGTGAGTATGCTTCAACGATAAAACAGAGCTTAGAAAAAGATTATGACATGTAATTAGCTAAAGCATCTAAAAAACCCTATTGTCTAAAGTGCTTTTCTTTGATTAAAATGCATCTAAATGTATCTTCAAGCTAGTTTGTATGGCTGAGAGACTGAATCACAACCTTACCCTTCCAAAAAGGGGGGAGGAGGGCGGAGTAAAAAAAGATTGGCATCACTGCAAAAACAGAGTAAGGCATTTCAAATTAGGTTATTTTCCAGCTGTTTGTGCTAAACGTAGTTCATCCTGTAGAAAAAGCTGCTGTATCTCATAGAAGAACATGAATAAAGCATTTTTCACCTTATGGAAGTGAAGACTATGATCTCTCAATAGACTATGTTGGGTTTCTTGCAGGAAATTTTGGCCAGGAACTGTATCCATCCTTGGAGAGAATAGAAAGGTATGTTTGTTTATTTACAGTATGCTTTGTACAGTGCTTCTTGCAAGAAGCTGAAATCATAAAGAAGTGGTTAAAGAATTTTTGACCAGGCGTTTTGCTGAAGAGATGCTGTGCTATCTTGTTTCTTTAAAATTTGTCTGCTACTTAAAAGCTACATTAGTGATTTCTTACAATAGCTGTCAGTCCAGCTTTGTCACTTACTGTCTTACTCTGTAATGAACTTTAATTCAGGAAGACACTTGCTTGGTCTCCAGTTATGGCAGTGTGAGAATAAAAGTCTACCAAGGAAAATTTCAAACTGGTTCCTTAAAAGACTTTGTGATCAGGAGAAGAATTGTATAGTTTTTATTCTTAATCATTATCTTGCTGAAAGTGGCTGAACTCTGGTCTTAAATGGTAATAGTGTATTACTCAATCTCTGTGCTCTGGTAAGAGTGGTTTGATAATCATTAACTTTGAACAATTTTAATGTTTTCAGTATACTTTAAATCATGTCTGTTTATAAATCAGTATACTTTTTCTGAAATTTTCAATTTCTTATAGTCATTTAGATACTCCTGCCTTCAGGTCACCTCTTCTCTGCTTATAACTGTGGCTTGTGCAAAGTCTGTAATAATCGGAAGCGTGGGCTTCGTCACAGTAGTTGCTGCACAGGGATGAGCTGATATTCTTTGACAGAGATTGAGTGTTACTAGTTTGTAATAACCAAAGCTGCTGCTGAACCCCACCCTTGGGGCCGTGAGTTCCCAGCAAGACAAGTCCTCTTTTTCCTAAATCATGAAGTTGAAGATTGAAATGATTCACATGATACAAACCTCTGCTCAGACTTTAAATGTTACAAAATCCAGCAGTAACATGTTTCTTGAGTTACTTAAGATCTGCTGTATTTCCAGATACTGGGTAAAATTCTTACCAGCTCTCTGAATCCTTTACACTTCTGACTGATTTTATTTTATTTTTTTTTTTTTTTTTTTTGGTTATAGGGTAGAGTCCCTCCACTCTGAAGTACTATGTGGCATATGTCTTCTCTCAATTATGCATTATATGATGCTCTCTGCAGCCATTTACCTTATTTTCTGGGTCATTCCTTCAATTCAACAGGATGTTTTTAGCCAAGACATCATGTTTATCTGCTTCTCTCCTCTGTCCAGTTTCCTCACTTCTGTGGGTCGATCCATTCTCTGCCTGCTCCATTCAGAATGACTTAGGCTCAGTTGCGTATTAAAAGCTAACATATATATTTGTTCTTTTCTGTTTGCTCCGAACCTGAGTCTCTGATTATTCGCTATGATGACTTTTATAGGTTTAAACCGTTTCAGTCTTGATCGTTAACCATTAAGATTTAATGTTTCTCAGCCTTACTTGACCTGGAAGATAGCCAAGACCATCACTGATTAACACACCAAGGAATTGAGTACAGGCTTTTCTGAATTTTAAATGAAACTCATACAAATCATACATAGGCAGATTTCCCGGACGACTTTAGCATCTAGGCACATAGCCCTTTCTTTGCACTGAAAAACTGGAAAAAAAGTCTTTTATGCCAGTGTTGCATGATACACTGCTTTGCTGCTGCTGCTCAGTAGTTGAGTTGTTAAACCTGCATGATAAATCTTCTTATGATTACACAGGTATCATCAAACACAAAAGATGCCTGCTTTGCCTCTGCAGTTGAATGTTTACAGCAAATCAGGTAATTCTCTGAAATCTGTCTTAGAGTGTTTTACTGTTCCTGCTGTAGTAGTATCTGGTTTACTCAGTTGTGATCATTTACCAGTCACCTTTTCTTTGTTCTCCTTTGTAAGAGGTTGCCAAGAAGTTTCAGAGTTCCTACTCAAAATGTTAGCAAATTCTCCCAATGAGGAATGAGGTATAGCCTCATAAATGTGACATAGATGTGTCCATAGGAGACCATTAAGAATCAAAAGCATAAGGATGGCTAATACATGTGAATTTCTAAACAGTAATGGGGAAATGACCTCTGTATGGGGAGCTTTTATGTGTCTGTTAGATGACATAAGGAATTCTGCAGTAAGAATCTAAGTAGAAATTAAAAGGGGTTTAGAAGGGAATTCTCCCCCCTTTACCATGTTAAAACATCTTAAAACCGTGAAGACACTCTCACTTGCAGTAGTGTACCTTGATCCAGTAATTATAGCCTGGAGTACTATGCAGCCTTGGCAGCCATGGCTGTTGTGGTGTGAACGATCGTGGGCAAGGGGGCATGCTAACTAGCAAATTGTCTTCCTGATTTAGATGCAGATATGGAACTTCTTATTGTTATCCTGTTTTGCTCTCCAAACAGCACCACATTTACCCCAGCTGACAAGTTGAAGGTGATCCAGCAGACTTTTGAAGAGATCTCTCAGAATGTTCTTGAGACTCTTCAGGAAGATTTTCTGTGGTCCATGGATGACTTATTTCCTGTTTTTCTCTATGTGGTGCTACGAGCCAGGTAGGCACCAAGAGTGGCATTAGTTACAAGCTGAGCATAGGCAGCATGAGTATACTTTTACCTGTATTAAGCGCTCCTGCTTCTCCTTACAGGACTACTTGCTAGCTTTTTGTAACTTAGTAAATTTTTTGGTTTGCCTGTTTGCTTTGGCCTGAAAAAATTTTGAATGGTTCACTGTGAAATGGCTGTGACCTCAGAATAATGTTAGGGAAAAGTATGGGTTTTGCATAACACCATGTACAAAAAGTAAAAACATTATAATGGTATATTTTGCACCTATTCTCTTTCTTTCGTCCATGTGACAGGATAAGGAATTTGGGGTCTGAGGTGCACTTAATCGAGGACCTGATGGATCCTTATCTGCAGCATGGGGAGCAAGGCATCATGTTCACTACCTTGAAGGTATGAAAATTTTTTTAGGGAAATTAATCAGCTTTGAATAATGATGCTCGGGTTAGGACAATTGTATGAACATTTGTTTGTAACTTCTTTGACATTTTTATTCAAGTTTCTAGCTAGGGTGAGCAAGGAAACTTAGAGCTTAGGATACCCTAAGGTGCTGCTAATAAAATGGTGCGATGTGCAAATGTATTTATTCAAATGTAATATTGGTTGCCGTTGACTGTTGTGAATGCTCACCTGTAGCTTGTCATTCCCCTGCAACGTAACAAACATTATTTCCTTTATAAAAATTGGAATGAAGTGCTGCTTTGGAGGTTAGCCATTCCAATAATGTGTAAGTCTAACATTACATAAAGGTGCTTCAGGAATTCAATTTTGCATTAAAAAAAAAAAGTCTTTGTAGTGTGTCACTCACCACATTTTATTTAGTAGTATTTTCTTTTTAAGTACGGAAAAAGGGAAAGAATCTGTTTTGATGAATATCCTATTGTACACTAGGACCTCCATAGTGGAAATAGGTGGTTTTAGTACCTCAAAGTTGTTCAAAAAAGTGGGTCTTGTGACAATTCAGCTGTGTGAAACTTTTTTTGTGGGGTTGTTCTGGAGGGTGGCTGTTAACCTGAAATTTAAATAAAAATCTTAAGTTGAGTTGCTAGGTGATTGTATTTTCTGTCTGTGCAAACTGGAAATAGTTGGGTGCAGAGGTTTTTTCATACCTGTTATTTTTATAGTGCTGCAAAAAGGGAAGGTTTAAGTTGGTTAAAATTTATCAAAGAATCTATGTAGTAGGAGTCTTCCATGAGCACAGTGTTGTCTGAGACACTTATATTAAGTTTCTGGTTGTGGCTGACCCAATGTGTATTTGAACCAGCATTAAGGAGTGAATAGCTATCAAGCAGCAGGCCAGGTTATTTATCCAGATTACAGAAACCTTTGCTTTTTAGCCTGAGTGCTTTTGAAATGCTTAATCCCTGCATCCTTGTTCTGTAAGAAAATATTTTCTCTTTTCGGTCCTCTTGCCTAAGGGCAAAGAGAAATATCTGTGAGTGAAAAAATGTACTTTATCTTGGCCAAGCTGGGAGCTCTGGAAGTATTCAGAGTCCCACACCCTGTCTTCATTAAGAGTTGGACATAATTTGAAACTTGAAATGTCCTGTTGCTGTTTCTTCTAGTTTACATACCGGAAGATTCTCATGTGTTGTATCATCACTGCTTGTAGAAAGCCTAGTCTTGTTTTCTTGGAGAGATAGTTGTGTATGGTACTTTATCAGCTTGCTGAGAACCGCTATGTGTGCTAAACTGAACTTTGTTTTAATTCAGGCATGTTACTACCAGATTCAACATGAAAAGCTTACCTAGACCATCGTTTACGGCCTGGCTCTGTGGGATAATCTACTCAGTGGAACTTCACTAAAACCCACTTTCTTCCCTGAAATGGCACTTAGAAAATACTCTATTACAGTTCTGTTGTTACAGATTAAAATATTCAGTTGTTTCTTCTGAACTTTCAGTTTTAAGATTGGGAAACTGCAGCCAGAAGCTATCTATGAAGTGGTGATGAAGCAAAAGACTTGGTTTGTCAAGTACTTGTCAAGAAGAAATAATTTCCTATTCTAAAAGAAAGATTATTTACTACTTTTCAGTTAAAAATGCTGCAAAAAGGCATGGCATCTACATAGAGTACATGTGAAAGTCTGGACCGCATGGCTTCTAAAGCAGTGGGTTTGTTTTTATTATTCCTGGTTTATCAACAGAGTCGTTTAAAGAGAATGAATTGCACCACAGAACCATTCAGTCTTCCTGAATTAAGCTATTATGTTTGTTTATTTAAAAAATAGAAATATGTTAGTATTTATAAAGGGTAACCTATAGTGTGTTTGGCTGTAAAGGTTTTGAGGCATATTTGTTGAACAGGATTGCTGGATGCAGTATTAATGTGATGTGGAAATAATCACACTGTTATGGGCTTCCCTGTTTACTGGAATTATAAAGGCATTCAACGTTCTTTCTGTTTATGAAATAAAAGGCACTGACCACTTTGAATTTTGGCACTGAATAAAATACTTAAAATCTGTAGTGTTCAGTTGCATTACCCTGAGGTCTGAAGACAGACACATTCTTTGGAAGCCCACGTGACAGGAGAATGGGAATGTGCTCTTGAACAAGCTGACAATGGATCGGTTTTGAGACTTTTGCCTGTTAACTTACGTGTCCGAGTGAAAAATGCTAACCTCATTGCATTTTTGATCATGTAGAGAACAAGTAATTTCCCTGGGGGATTTTTGTGTGTGTGTTCTTCTGTGGTTTATGGTTAACTTTATTTATATAAATAACACTCATGGATAATTTGGGTATTGTAGGTGCTGTTCTTTACCATGGCTGACTCAAAAAAGGGGGAGGGAGGAATAGAATGTTATAATGGCTTAAGTTCTGTCAAACTACCATAGATAATGCTAATCATATTTTTGAAATAGTAATCATGGCTTGTGTATTGGCACCTAAATGGAAAGAAACCATATGTCAAAATACTGTTTTGAACAGTGACTGTAATGTAGCAATTTTCATAATAAAGTAGAAAAGATTGGTCTTTCTGAAACTATCTTTAGTTTTATCAGAGAAGGGGAAACAGTAATTCTGGCAACATGATGTTTAAAACTGTTGTTATACTTGTTACACTTGCAGTAGACTATAGAGGTAATAGAGATAGATATATAGATATATAGAGATAATAGGCTTTGTGTTTGCAAATGATTTTTATGTTAGCTTAATCTTATTTTTCAATTACACTGAATAGTTTCAGGGAGATATAACCCTGTCTTCATAGGAGAGGTGTTCCAGCCCTATAATCATCTTTGTTGCCGTCCTCTGAACTCGCTCCAACAGGACTTGAACAGGAGACAACAGGACTCCAGAGCTGGATGCAGTACTCCAGGTGGGGTCTCACCAGAGCAGAGGGGCAGAATCACCTCCCTCGACCACACTTCTTTTGATGCAGCCCAGGATACAGTTGGCCTTCTGGGCTGCCAGTGCACATTGCTGGCTTAAGTTGAACTTCTCATCAACACACATCCCCAAGTCCTTCTCAGGGCTGCCCTCAATCCATTCTCAACCCAGCCTGCATTTGTGTTTGGGATCGCCCTGACCCATGTGCAGGACCTTGCACTTGGTCTTCTTGAACTTCACAGAAGCCCACCTCTTGAGCCTGTACCCATTTAACTTTATCTCCACTTCAGCCTGATCCCTGGCTGCTCAGACAATTTCTCTCTATTCCTCCCAGGCAACCTGTCTGCGCTTCCACCCTCTGTGGGCTTCCTTTTTGTTTGAGTTTGTCCAGGAGCAACTTGTTCGTACATGCAGGCCTCCTGGTGATTTTGCCTAACTTTCTCTTTATTGGGATGCATTGCTCCTGAGCTTGGAGGAGGTGATGTCTGAACATTAACCAGCTTTCTTGGGTCCCTCTTCCCTCCAGGGCTTTATCCCATAGTTCTCAGCCAAGCAGATTCCTGAAGTCCAGGGTAGTGAGCTTGCTGTGCACCCTCCTCGCTGCCCTAAGGATCTTGAACACCACCATCTCATGGCCACTGCAGGCAAATCTGCCCTTGAGCTTCACCTTCCCCACCAGCCCGTCCTTGTTGGTGAGAATAAGGTCCATCATGGTACCTCTCCTCATTGGCTCCTCTATCACTTGGAGAAGAAAGTTGTCATCAATGCGTTCCAGGAACCTCCTGATTGCTTGTGTTGTCCCTCCTGTGTTGTCCCTCCTGTGTTGTCCCTCCTGTGTTGTCCCTCCAACATAAAGTCCTCCATGAGGACCAGGGCTTGTGAATGTGAGGCTCCTCCTATCTGTCTGTAGAGGGCCTCATTCGTTTGGTCTTCCTGGTTGGGTCACCTGTAGCAGACCCCCACTGTAACATCACCTGTCCCTGCACTCCCTTTAATCCTGACCCATAAACTCTCAATTGGTTCCTCATTGGTGCTCAGGTGGAGCTCCATGCACTCCAGCTGGTCATTGACATAGAGGGTGACACCCCCTCCTGGTCTCCCCTGCCTGTCATTCCTGAAGAGCCTGTATCCCCCTATTCCAACACTCAGAACTTCCAACATTCAAACGCTTAATCTTTTTGACAGTTCCAACATTCGAACGCTTGATCTTTTGTGCTCAATGCAGTCTTTCCATGCAATCGCCTCTTAGAACTCAATGTACAAAACATGTTTAACTGAAACTGTAGGAGCAGAACTGCTCTTTGAAAAGGAGTTATGTTGAACAGTTGGGTAAAGCAATGGCAATAATCTTAATCCGCAAAGATCTGAATTCAGGGCTTATTTCACCTTTGTAGGAGTGTAATCAATAAAAACAGGTTTGATATTTTTTTTTTAATTTTTTTTCTCCTGTAACTGTTCAGGACTAGTGTTTGATGTCTTCAGATGTTTTGGAAGAAAGGAACGGTTTCACTCTTCAGCTTTAACATGCAAAAAGCTTTGTTTCATGTGACCTTACTCCCACACTGATTCTGTGCCTTAAACTGACAATGTCACTAGAGTTGGTAAGTTTTTCTACAATCTTTTAAGAAGGAGGTGTATCTAGCAAATATGTAGTAACTTCAAAAGTTTAACTTCGTTTACTGAATGATGCAAAGTTGAGAAGTAAAAACCAAAGACTATATCTGCCTTTATGTACTTTTATATATATATACACACATATACACACACACACAACTTGTTATAAAAAGTAGTGATATCGCATATGAATTTAGCTTGCTGATTAATGGAAGCAGGCAGCCTGGCCTGGATTATTTTTGGTCTTTCTGATATATAGCCTGGTTATTAGCTGAAGAGAATCCTAGGATTAAATGTGCTTCTGACACAGATTCCACTTTACAGCCTACGTGGGCTGTGATGCGTTAGGAAATCAGTACAGACCAGCTTTGATTTCTGTAGCTAACAAAGAAATGAGTTAACCTGCAGGAGTTCTCAGTCCGTATTGCTTCATGGTAATTACTTTTTTTTCTCATCTTCTTTGCCTCTTTTTTTCCTGAAATTGAAAGCCGGATATTTCTTGTGCTGCAGCAGAAATCCTGTAACCAGCAACAGAAGATCAATGTTGTGGAATTATAGATTCTCATTGGAATTGTAGGGATGGTAGCTGAAGACAGACCCTAAGAGATGAGTGCCCTGTGGACTGGGAAAATTGCTGAGAATAAGAAACTACTTAAGTGAGAGACAACTTAAAGTAGGCTTTTTATGCAAGAAAAGGGTTAAGGGGATTTGTTCTCCTCTCCCTGGTAATGAGTAGTTCTAAGGTTAGGTTTCTGCGGATTAGAAAGGAGAGGATGTGCATAGATTAGCTCGGGCAGTGAGGTTACTTGCTCTACTAACATCCAGCAAATACTCTTTCCCTCTGGAAATTCTGCATGAGCTGAACATGGTGTATTCTGCGGTGTTTGCAGGTAAGAAAATATGCGCTGTACTGAAACCATTGTACTGCACAGATGCATTTCCCTCGTGCAACTGTGAAATTTAGTTTCTTCTTATAGCTACAGCAAAACTAATTAAACTTGTGTTACCTGTTTAATTCCCACTAGCTAAATATTAGAGAGATGTATGAATGGGGAGTAGGAGCTCAAAAAAGAATTTTTTCCTCACCAAGTATTTTGATTTGAATGCAAGGTGCTATACGTTATTGACTTATTTTGCCAAAAGTAGGTTCACTTCGTAACTGCCCTTGTTAGAAGCGGTTTAGGGAACTACCTGTTCTGGTCTGGTGAGAGATAGCGTAGGGGAAAGATATGTAACTGATATGGGACTGTAAAACAAATCCTTTCCTTGAACTGCTTAGCCATGTGCTTCTAAGTTGATTTAGTCTTGCTGTTGTTTGGATTTTGGTTTTATTTTTTTAGTAAGCCCAAGCTGTTGGCAGTAAACAGCTGGAAGTAAAGCTGGCTGCCTCATGTGACTACAGCACGCTGCGCCCAAGTGGTGTTCTCGGAATGTGCTGCTCTTTTAGAAATCGACACCTTAGTGGCATTTACCCCCATGTAAATAAGATACTGGCACCACCACTGGAGCTGTAAGGTTTTGTTTCAGCAGGAACAGAATGAATCATCACTGAATATATCTGATTACAAAGAGTAATAGCATAATTTGTTCCATCAGCAACCTTACATATGCAGGAGTGATTATCTAAATGTCCCAGAATGCCTTGCATGAACATGAAATTTATTCAGTCTTTTTTTTAACTTGTACTACCTCAGACTTGCAATAAGTGGTTTTTTGGGCAAGATAAGGATATACAGTTTCAAAGGGTTCATCTCAGCCTTTGCTTAGAATGTGTTCATTTAATATTTAGAGGTGCTTTTTTAATGAAAATACTTTCAAGTTTCAAAAAGTATACAAAAAGCAAGATTTTTTAACACCAACTAGAAAAAGAATCTGACAGACTTCAGTGATGAGACTAGCCTAATTAAGTTTATTTAATGCAGAACAAAAAAGTCCTGAATAGCACATGTAATTCGGGAGATGGTGAATGTCTCTTATTACCATTTTTTGCCTACTGACTTTGCTGGTTTATAGTGACTTAATTTGCAACAAAAGCTTCCTCAGTGTTTCCTGCACTCAAGCTAATTCCCAGTCTTCAATATGCCAAATGATTAATTTTGATAAATTTAAAGATATGAGTAGTTTTCCATGTTAAAAATGCTCAATAAGCTAGTTGAGCATCTTAACCAAAGAAGCTTATAACAGCAGGAGGGTTGCTGTTCTAAATGTCAGGTTCTCTGGCGTTGTCCCCTTTAGAGGCTTGACAGCATCCAAAATTGTCCATTTAAAGACATTTCTGAGAACTGTATTAAACACAGGGCTTGGGTTCCCTTGCAACTCTAGCCTTCTATCAATACGACCTTCTGGTCTGTCTGACAAATAGGCTCAAGGAATTTCGTATTGTACTGCTTAAGCAAGTAAGCTCTGTAGCCCAAATTTGGCATGACTGGTGTTTGTAGACATGAGGTGACAGACTCCTTTTGGCTCTGAATTCTGGCACACACAGGTATCCAGTTCTGTCCCTAACAGCAGGCAAAGAGAAACGCCTTCCATTAATGAGCATCTGTAATTGCGTGCAATACATGTGAATGGGAAGGACCTTACACTGGCTGGGAGATTAGTCAAGTAAGCCTTTTAGTAAGAACTTCCATCTAATTTATTTAGATCCCTAGGATGAGGAGACCCTGAGCTCTGGCCTTATAGTCTACGTAGATAGAAGTCTCAGGAAATGAAGGCACAGTAGTAGTTGTAAGTTCGTTTGAACTCTGAGCTCTGTCCTTAAGCAAGCAATTCTTTTTCTAAAGAACTGCACAGAAGCAAGATATTATTCTTGCTCTCTTCTGCTAAGGACTTACTCATCATCTGTTGCTGACAGCTGCTGAAACCAGATTTCACAGTTGGAAGTGGCTTTCCTTTGGTTGTGTGAAAATCTGAAACTGCTACTACTTTATGAATGAGGTGAGCGGTGTTTGTTAAGAAATTGACAGCTTTTTTTTTTATGTTGAAATGCTGCTTCTGTCAGTGTGAGCATAAACTCTGTAGCTTAAAAAGGCGACAGTGTATGGAAGGATCACTAACTCTGTGTTTATTATTAACCCTAGCAGCTCTCTGATAGATATGCCCAAGGATTTCACCCAAAAAAGCCAGCAATCAGCATTCAGTAGCTTTCCCAGGTATTTTTTTAAATCTGAGGTCAACCTTCAAGACAAAGAGTACATCTAGAACTTCTAAATACACTCAAGTTAATCCCACATTGGTTCTCTACAGAAGCAGTAGTGATACTAGAAGCTACAAGGCTCCATGGAGAAAAAAAATATTAATCTCATGAGTATTTTAAAGGGGTAACAGTATCGGTTAGTATTTAGCAGAATTGGAAGTATTTTAGCATCTTCAGAAATGTTCTTCTTTGTCTCTATTTCCAGGATGATTTTCAGGGGTGTATTTAAAAATGAAGTAATCGTTCAGTTGAAGATTTTAGAATATTCTTTCTCTGACAGCAACAGGTTGATTTGCTTTTGTTTACTTCTTTTCCACTCTGAGTCACTATGCTGTGGAAGGATCTATCCTAGCTAAGAAGAAATAAATATGATCCAGCTCCTAAAGGCTAAAAGAGACCTTGATTAAGGTATTCCTAAGACTATACTGGAGACGGTTTTTCTCTTTTCCTTTAAACGTCTCTGTTTTGTAATAGAATATAAGCAATGCTAATTGTCAGTGTGGTGACATGCTCATTTGGTAGACAACACTACTTGAACAAAACAGGTTTTAAGTTTATGATAATTTCACTACAGTTATCACAAGAAACTCAGTTTTCGGTATGCATCTGAGGAGTCTTCTACAAAAAAATTGAGGAGCTTTGCTTGTCTATTTTGAGGCTAAAGTGTCTTCTAAACTTTCTTTTAACTCGTTAAACCAAATAGCTTTTGGAAATATTTCTTGTCTTTCACATGTTTCCTTGTATGTATTTGCAGGGTCCCACCCTACCTAAAAGGGCGTGCAGTCTAATGCTGTGAAGTTAAATAGGACAAAATATAGGAAAAGCCAGATCTAGACTTGAAATAACTGGAGTTTTGTTCTGGAGAGAACTGGGCTTTGTTGAATGGGAAGGTCCTGTATGTACAATGTGTTGGGAGCCTTTTGGGTGGCAGAGTATCCTCGTAGATAAAAGTTGCATATGCTTTGAGTGAACCAACTGCTATAAAATCATACATCTGCTAACAGATGCATAGTAATAAGTAAAGTTGATCACAGTTGACAACCAGAAAACATTTGTAGATGTGAGCTGGCCAAACAAATTCAGCTAGGGTTAAGGGACTTGTCCCAGAAAGCCCAGCTATATTATAACAGGGATTTTATTTATTCTTTTTTGAGCGGAAAAAAAAAGTTGAGCTAGTTTTGGGGGGTTTTTTTTGAGGGATATATGTGCCAAGATTTTTAAATCTGGGCTTTCATTATGTGAAATATAACATATAGATCAGAAGTTGCCTCCCTTATAGTCCATCTGAAATGTTTGGACATGCTCTTTTCTTTTGTCTTCAAACATTCTTTACCAGAAAACTGTAATCAAGATTTTTAATTGGGAGTATGCTGTTGGATGTCTGTGTAGATTATATAAAGCAAAGTAAACAGCCATTCTATATGGGAACCAACAGATGTCAGCAGGGTCTGGTTTTAGTTCTTGTAAAATCTGACAAAAACATAGTTATAAAAGCTAGAAAAGCTTTAGAATTAGCAATAATACTAGGAAATGAGGCTTCTGAAATGTAGTTTATGGGATAAGCTGTCAGAAGAAGTTTCCTTTTTGGACATAACTCACAGATTGAGTACCACGTCTTTGTAAATGCTTCTGGAACTGAATCTGGAGCTACAGACTCTTCATTTCCAAAAAAAGGAGGGAGGGGGGAGCAGAGATCAACCAAGCTGAGGGTTACTTGTGTTTTCATATTGTTGTTATTAAGTGAAAACCAGGAGTGCTGCTGTCCTCAATGTACTTTGCAACATAGGAATTCCTCTTTCCATATTTATACCATCCCACAGTAAAGACTTCTGTCCTACTCCTAATGTCTTCAGTAATTAAGAAACAGGTATTCATGACTAGATTTATATGGCCTGCTTTAAATCCATCATTAGGCAGATCAGCGAAGCTTAACAAAGAAGAAGGCTCTTAAAGGAACAGAATTCAGACTATTGAAAAAAAATGAAGTAATTGGAGCTCAAACCCCAATTCCCAGTGGCCGCGTGGTAGAAGGATTAAGCGCTACATTCATAAAATATGAAAAATAGTTGTTCCCAGTGGAAAAATGATAGTGCAGTGTAATGTAACACTGAAATAGAAATGTTGCATTGGGTATTGGGGGAGAATCGAACTATATTTTTGTTAGCGTTTGAAAGAAGAAATCATAATTTTAAAGCCATCTTTGGATTAGAATTTCAATAAGATGTATCACGAAGTATCCTGTAGAGATAACTTGAAATGAATTACCAATTCTCAGTAATAAAACGTTTGAATCATAATCTCATAACTTCTGATTTTTCCACCTTTAATTTCTGCTGCCTTTTGCAAGCAGTTTTATGATTTAACGGGAGAGAGAGGAAGCATGTTCTAAAAATAAGTATTAGGAATTGCAGTAAAAGTGACAGTAATACCTTCTGCTTTTGTAAGCAGATCAAGATAATACTTTTCCCGCTTGTACCTTTGATGTTTTCTGTCCACAGAACAATCTAGAGGAAAATGGCTGCCTTTTTGCTTTACTCATCCAGCAGATAAACTACTGTATATTTAACAGAATTTGGTAAGACATTCACTGTACATACAATATCACACTGTGGTTTCTATTGGCTGGAGTGCTCAGGTATCTGATGGTACAATCTTTTTAACTTGTACTCTGAATCATCTCTTGCATGACCAGTTCAAATATTTACCTCTTTAAGAGTAATCTTACAATACTGGTAATCAGGACAGTATCTTCAATCTTGTATCAAATGTGATTTGAAGTTAGACCAATTAGGATGTCGTGAAGATTCTGAATTACTTCAGATCTTTTATATATGGATTCCTGATGCTTTGGGTTATAAATGCACCATACAATGTTCTCTGGGGAATTTCCATACTTTTTTGCAGAGAAGAGTTCTGAGAATTCTCTGAAGCAATCTTGCACTGCGTCGTTTCCTATTAGCGGTAGATTGGAAAGCTTCCTCCATTTTTAGTCTAAGTCTGTGACAGGTTGTCACAGAAGTTTAAGGGAAGGAAGGAATTTGGAAGAAAATTTTAGAAGGGTTATTTTTATATGTGAAAAGATCAGTGCAACATGGCTACAGATTAATTAGCGTTAAGTGTTGACTTCCTGCGTTACTTAAAAATTCCTATTTTAAAATTTAAACAAAAAAAATAGTAAGGTAGTATACGCCGAGGAGGTTTTTTACAGATTAGCAAATAACTTCTTTGATTCGATCTCTAAAAGTAGCAACCGATTATAAATTGCCTGAGAGAGATGATGATACCAGTAAGGTAAGATATGGGCGTTTTTATTTGGGTTTGAGGTTTTTTTTGTGCTCTAATTCTGTGAGGAAATAGAGGAAAATACAAACTCTTTGTGGAACAGATCCTACAAAGACCTAACAGTGATAAAACCAGGGATCCCTCTTTTTTTTTTTTTTTTTAAATCATGTCCTTGCTCAATGAAAATTCAGTAGAAACTCTACTGTCTTTCAATTTTAATATTTTGTCAATAGCAAGAGGAATTAAATGTAGTATGTGATTATTTTCCAAGCTATATTTATGTAAAACAAGCTTTAAAAGTCTTTGGAAAAAATTACAGATTTCCATGGTAGTGCACTTAAAAAGTTGTGGAGCAGAAGATGTACAAACAGCTTGTTATTTTAGATAGCTTAATGAAGGAAGCTAATGACAATTCCATGAAGGAAATAAAATGTCATATTGCAGTTGAGGTTTATCTGCCTGCATTTTGGATGCTGGTGGGTAACTGAATTTACAGGTGGGACTCATGTATTTAACTTATGCTTGCAACCTGTTGTGCATTTCAAATAGGAATGTTTTCCCCCTTCTTTTAAATTCTGCGTTCTAATCAATCTAAAATACCTGTTGGTATTCTGATGAGAGTGTGCTCTTTTCCCTAGTTCAGCATCTTTGTGAAACCTACTTGGTGTGAATGCAGTACTCAAAGAAGTGGGTGGAATCTCCTTGAATAAAGGAAGAGATGGAGGTGCCAACAGTCTGCAGTCAAGATAATGGTACTCATGACTTTTACATCTCTTTTTTTAAAGAGAAATAAAACTGACAAAAAGATTTATTCCCTGGTCCCTGTAATTCTTCAGTTGAGTCACGAGAGAGATGAACATGTCTAGAAGTATTACTACTTAATAAATGGAATGATTCTTGATGTTTAATGGTGGTATGCAGTTAATTTAGAAAGCATCAGAAGAGAATACCTGCTGTTTGTTTCTGGCTTATAAAGTCCAGGGTCTCTGCAGCTGTATCACGAATTACTAGTAACTGCAAGAAGGGTTTTTTTTTGCTTAAGGAAATGACTCGCTATTGTTTGAAGGTTTGTGCTTCTGCATGGAACATTTTGGTCTATTTGAGCCCTGTTTGATATAGGGATAGCAACCAGTAATGAGGAAATGATCTTAAAAAGTGTTTCTACCAAAGGTAATGTTCTATTAGGCACTTGGAGGTTCCTGTAGAAGAAAATCCCTTTAACTTAACTGTGTTTTTCCCTATGGGCCTCACAGTCAGGGTTCACTGAGTTTATAATTTTTGTAAGTGCTTAGCTGTCTGCTTTCCAGAAACAAATGGTGCTTTTGATAATGAGGTACACTTCCAGGTTTTCCCAGTTTCGATATTCAATAATTCTGTCTGATGATTGAGGCAAAAGTCCCATCTGCAGAAACCTAGCAGGCAAATACCCGCGTAAATTCATGCATAAGGAAAATACTTCAGTGAAACTAAAGTTGAAAATAGATCTCATGTAAGTGTTGGTAACATCGAGGTCTAGAGCTGATACAAGAAACAGTTAACTGCCAGTGGCTACAAACATGGTTCTCAGGAGATAAAAAAGTAAAGAAGGGCTTCCAGGTTTAGGTTAATTGTGGTGACTGGATGATAGCAGCTGATGATATTGCCTCCAGTAGAGTATGCTTAGCTATTCTGGGTTTGATGGATGAGCTTTAGTTTTAAGGAATTATTGTTTTGACTTTGGCTGCTGTAACTTTAGAAGCTCCTAGCGTCTTGGTTTTATTTCAACATTTTTCTTGTATTACAATACTACTCAATGAAACATGCCAAGTTTAATGTTGCAAGCAAATAAATATAAAGGAAAGTCTCCAGTTAAAATCATAGCGTGTGATTGTGTTGGCACTAAAAAGCAAAGAGACAGCTTGTGCTTACCAAAATACACGAGAGTTGAGAACAAAATTTCCTTTGACATTCAGTGGGAGGCAGGCATCCAACTCTTACAGTCTTTTTAAGAACCCATGTAGCTTAATGAATCCAACTCCTAGCATGTGATATGGTATTGTATTAGTGCTGTTATAAACCTTGTATTTCCTGGGAAGAGTGCTACATACCAGAAATGATCTGTTGTCATTTCTGAGGTAAAATTAAATTCCGTGCACTCACAAAATTCAGTTTGTATCTAGGCCTGGTTTTGTGAAACATCTTATCTATTTGTTACCTCTTAGTTTCTGCCTCCTTGAGATTTTTAGAAAGACATTGGATTTTTCAGTTTTCCACTGTATTAGAATACTATTCCTGTAGTAGGAACGGTTCTTTCCCTTTCCTGCAACGTGTTGTGGGTGTCTGTGACAATGGTATGTATTTGGTAGGAATTTGCATTTTCATAGTGATATTCTGCAAAATGTTTGCACTTCTCAAGAGTGGAGAAAAACAGATGCTCCCTGAGCCAAACAGTGGGTCATCCAAAAGAAAAGCCTAGAAAATGAACTAGACAACTTCTTACGTTTACCTCTTCTCCGTGAGAGGTGCAAGCTTGAACCCAGACTGATACGTGTGAGGTTCCCTGTGTGTTTTTCTCACAGGTCAGTTGCAAATTGCTAGTATTGACCTAACCCTGTTGGTGGTTAATAACACAATAAAATAAAGCTCTTCTGCAACAGAGTTGATTGCAGGAAACAAGCAAAGCAGACAGGAAATGGGTACGTTTCTTGGAAGTAAAACTGAGGAAAGGTGCTTTGCAAAGGCCTGGGTCACTGTTTGGCTTTGGCTGGTCTTCTATTTGTACTGAAATGTCTTGCGCTTTTCTGTTTCTTGGGCTCAGGTGTGTCTCATGTTCTGACTCTAGTGCTACAAGAACTGAGTTTGCTCTGTAAAAGAGATGTCAATGGTGTTGGCATGTTATATGACCTGCTCAGATCTCGCTGGCTGCAAGCACTTTTAAAGGTAAAGTAATATTCACCTATGAAGGCAAAGGTTTCCTAGAAGGCAACCTGTAGGGGGACAGCTACTTTATTTTTGCCATATCAGGACAATAAATGCTTATTTACGCTAAGTGCCAATGGTCCTAATGTCACTCCTAACATCAGCAGTCAAGATGAACAAAACCACTTTTGCTTTAACAAAAAAAAAAAAAGGTATTCTCTTTTGTAATGTCCTACTTTACACGTGCGTATTAAGGCCAGGGAGATGGAGACAGGCTGAAGCAGTGCTGCTGAACTGTCTTTTCTATTCTTAAATCTCTGTCTGGCTATGCATCCCACTATTTGGCATGGATGTTTGTGAAATTATATTTTTTGGTTTTGCCCACATTGATGTGTAGTTGAAGACTTCATGTTGTTATAGAACAGATGGTGTTACTCTCTTGAGCAGAATTGTATCTAGGAGACAAATTCTGTACAAATTCTGCTTTTCCTCTAACAAGGATTTTTTTAATTGTTTCCATTTTAAAGAAGAAAAACTTGCAGTGGATAAGAATGTCTATAAGGTCATTTTGCGATTTAAGTTAAATTTACTTTGTTAAGTTAAACTTTGTTACTTTGATTAACAAAGGGGAACTTTGCAACTAGGGGAAAGAATCAAGTCAGAGAACTGATGCTATCAAGCTATTGTCCTGTGTAATCAGCTTTTCTTATTGGAAAATTTAGAACTAGAGCATAACTGGCTAGCTGGATGATAACATGAAAGACAGTGAATTATGGACTTGATTCCAGATGCATATAGACATTAAGGATTAAGATTGCAAGTTCTTTGGCTCTAGTTGGACTGACAATTCCTTAGAAATACAATATTGTCCATTGTGTGTTGTGTACGTATCTATATAATGATGTGAACAGATCATATCATCATTCATTGTCTTGTCTATTGTGGCATGCAATAGATTTATGAATGCCTCCAACAGTACCTTGGAAAAAGACCAGCTCCTGTCACACTGCAGGCACGTGCATTGACTCGTGAGGTAAGACTGTATTCCTTTATTTACTCATGCCAAATTGGTCAGCCTAGCTGCAGATATAAGTGTTCTGGTATTTGTTTTTTGTCTCAGGTCTGAGTACACTATATAAACGTGAAAGATTCCCTCATCACACATTTGGCAAACTACTTGATAACTCTTACTGTATTGAGTTGGGGGAGGTGAGAAACACATACAGCTGTGATCACTAGACCGCATGAACTGGCCAGTGGGATAAATACAAAAATTATTTGTTTTAACCACTGGCCATACATTTTTCTTCCCATGTAACTGTATGGTCAGTGTTATGGCTACAATCAAGCTGTCTGACATGAGGATTTTGAAAAGCTTTTTGTTTTTTTTAATCATAATAGCTTATTAATTCTTAATTTTCTGAATTAGTGGGACAGTTGATGACTAAGTGGAGAAACTGACACTAGTGATGAAACTGGTTGAGGCACAGGAGAAAAAACAAATTTAGAGCACATGGTGCTGTGTCTGAACTAAATTAAGCCTGACTCAGCGTTGTACAACTGTGGTCATATTGTCCAATTCTGGAGCAAACCCTATGGATATTCTCCAAGTCATATAACTTGGGGGGCTTAACGCTGTTACCATACCATATTCCTCTAAATTCAATTTAGAGCTTTTTAAATTAACTGTCCTCCAGAACCAGTCTCTGTGCTTTCTCTCTTACATTTATCAGGTGGTGGAGTTACTGCGTGAAGCCCCTCAGTCTGGAGAGATCAAAGAGCTAAGACGACTACTGCGAGCGCCACACTTCAAGGCAAGTCCTGCCTACGGGAAGAAAAAGTTTGCCCATAGAGCTGTCTGCAGTGGGAATGGAAACAACTGGCCAGCTGTTCACGAGAATTGGCAAAGAAGCCAGAAGAAACATAGTTTCCTAGTCATGAACTAACCTAGTTGTGAAATCAGATGTGGATTGTGTATCTGAAGTACCTGCAGTGGACTGCATTTTATTTAAGGACTATGTTTGAGAGAGATGTTGCTTACAAAGTTACATTCTGAGTGGTTGATGCAGACATATAAAACTAATTTTTCCTTCTAATTGCAAAGTCTGCATTTTTTACCCTACAGCTGCAAATAGAAATGTTTCATTTTTTGTAAGTTTTCCAGAAGCAGAGAGGAACTGTTCTTAAAATTTTATTTCACAGATTGAGTTTCCAAGTGGAAAGAAGAAAAATGTCAGTGTGTGAAAGGGATCTATGTTTGCATAGGAACTTATTTGCTGAATTTTGTTTTCTGACCAGTCACTGTTTAAAGCTGTTCTATAGTGTGATCTTTGCTTATGGGTTGGTTAGTTTCCTTGTTTTCATTTGTAACAGGCCTTGCTATCTGCTCATGATACTGTGGCCCAAAAAGATTTTGAACCAACCCTTCCACCACTGCCAGACAACATCCCTGAAAATGAGGAAGCTATGAGGATTGTCTGCTTAGTGAAAAACAACCAGCCTCTGGTGAGGGAACTTTCTGATGTCTGTTGAATTATTTTAACTTACACAAGCATCGATAATGCATCGCATGCATATTTGTTTCTTTCCAGAAATGTCACAGAGATTGTGTACATTCTGTCCAGTTTTTATAGAATCAACAAGACTTGTTGAGGGCCTTAGGCGACCATGTAGCCCTGCTCAGTGCGGGTGCAACTAGAGCAGGTTGCTGAGTGCCTTTTCTGCTCAGGGTTTGAACATTTGGCAGATGTTTCTATCTCATATAATGAAAATGCAGATTGGATTGAGAGTTATTCACTTGGCCAAAATACTAAGGAAGGGAGGAGAGACTCTGAAAGGTTCTTAGAAATCATTTGTGCTGGTAAGCAGAAAACATCATATAGCTTAGCTAATTTATTGTAGGAAAAGATAGCTGTAATATTTGAGACAGAAAAGATTTCCTACAGTCAGTCAATGAGGTTATTTTAGTATGATGGACATTGAAGATATTGAAGGACTTATAGCGATAATCTATCATTATTAGTACTACCTGTGTGGTGTTAAAAAGGCTGTATCTTCCAATGCCTTTTTGTCATTACGAAGATCCAACTTATGATGTGAAAGGAAACTTACCGAGGTGGAGGGGGGTATTCTTCAGTGATCAGTGTGTTTTTTCTTTGTTTTTATTTGCCAGGGTGCAACCATTAAACGCCATGAGATAACAGGTGACATAACGGTTGCCCGTGTGATCCATGGTGGGCTAGCAGACAGAAGTGGTATGTATAATTTGAAACAAAATAATACAAAAAATTGAACTGAAAGTAAGATATTTTAAGATAATAGCTTCACTTCTACAATTAGTCTTCCATTATAGAACAAGAAGATGTGTACATTGGACAGCACTGTAAATAGTGATACGTTGCAGTGACTTTGATTCTGGTTTCATTAATTTTCATATGTATGTGCTATGTTTGAGACTGAGCTGAGGTACAAATCCAGTTTTCATTATATATTCTTGGCACCAATACTTGGATAAATTTATCATGAGATTGATCAAGCATATCCCAAACTGCAGTGTGGTTATGAATACCAGCAGCTCATTCCTTAATGGAGAAAGGGAAAACATCAGTAGTCTCTGCTTCTATAAGATAAGGAGTATGTAGTAATACTTCCTGGCACTACTAAACACTTTAGTCTACTAAACCTAATGCTTAGCATTAGTTGCTAAGCAATCTTCCAGTGAGTTTCCTTGGGAATGCCACTACTTTGTCATCCTAGAATTCAATGTGTTTCATGTTGCTTGGGAAATGTAACACAACTAAAACGTAAAACATGAGAAGTAAAATTGAACTGTAATCATTATACAATACCTCCTTTTAAGTATTATCTGACCTTTGTATAAAGAAGAAAACCCAAGCTGTGGACAAAAGCTGATGAAGTTCCTAGACTGATGAATGTTTTAATGTAGCTGAAGGAAAATATAAAATTAAACAATATACTGTAAAGACTTTGTAAAGGACAGAGAGGAGTTCCAAGGCCTCCCACTGCACCTGGAATTTTTAAGGGTCTGATTTCAAGTCTAATGGTCTGTAAATACAGGTTTAGCTAGAATAGGTTCAGAAATTACTTTGGGAAATTGAGCTATATTTAAATGTTTCTGCTGCTTTTAAAGCAAATAATCAATTGACTGTAAACATGTTGTATGGGGGAGGAAATAAGAAAACTGCAGCATGCAAGCTTCTTGTGAACCACAGAAGTCTGCAGTCCTATCCAAGGGCAATATGGTTTAAATCCAAAATGTCTTCCTGCATACCTGATGTATGGAAACTTTTAATGCTGACTTCCAAACCTGTGGTATATGTGTGTGTCCCTGCCTTGCCTACCCAAGATGATCCATGCTGTCACAAGACTTCTGCTGCTGCTTTCACCTTTGTTTTCACTGTAGGGTTGCTGTACGCTGGAGACAAACTGGTGGAAGTAAATGGAGTTCCTGTTGAGGGACTTGAGCCTGAGCAAGTTATTAATATTCTGGTATTGAATCTTTTTTCTACTTTGTACCTTAAGAGTAACTGTATGCTGTCTCTTTTACACTCACTCATTCACTCACACTCTTAGAGGAGAAAGTCTGAAACTTTTAACAGAAAATTCAGATTGTTTCCTTACTGTGGGTGAAGTTCATAACTGCTCATGAAATCAGAATGTATGAAACCAGAATTAAATCTAACCCCTATTCTGGACAAAAACTAACTTAATTGTGGCAATTCCACCTGCAGCTTCTAGGAAGAATATTAATTTATTCATACTTTACTGATTCATAATTTTTCTGGAAGTTTCACTCAGTTAATATTCCACAAGTTGTGGAAAGGTGCTGTTCTAGTAAGAGTCCATGTTATAAAATGCACTAAAGCAGAGTGAATGAGCTTGAAAACTACGTACCTCACCTTGCAAAAAAGGGCAGTGGCAATTATTGTTGTGAAAATTCTCATAAAGAAATCTGTTGACCTGTCCCTGTTACTTATCATTTTGCCCACAATCTTTCAGGGTTCTTCCCTGCAAAATGTTAGTGCCAGTCAGTAATGTACTGCTATATGTAATCAGTATCAAGTCTTTCTATGTGTTATTTCCTTGATTGTACTATTTCTAGGTATAAGAAATAGCTTAATTCTTAAATATTTTTTTTCTCTCCCCTTTTACATCACTTGTCTAACCAGACCCTGCTGCTAGTTTAAATTAGATTTGAGTAGAAAAGTTTGGTATCAATTAATCTTGAAATTGTATATATTTATAAAGAAACATAGATTTCATTGAATTAGAAATATTTAGCAAGAATTTGAAGTTTAATTCTTGAGATTCCTTTTGAAAAAAAAATACACTATTGTTGTATTAACTCTGTCTGCCTAAATTCTATTTGTAATGTAGACATAGTAACCTCAAAGTCATGTTGTGTCAAGTTTGTGCTGCCAATGTTTCGTTATTTGTAATAATAATTTGTAATTTGCCAATATTTGGTTATATTTAATACCAGTCATATTTTAATCCTTTTTTAATCATTTAGGCCCTGTCTCAGGGGACAATTATGTTCAAATTAATTCCAGTTTCTGATCGACCTGTCAGCAACCAAACAACAGTAAGAGACATTCTTTTTTTTGATTTGTTACTGCAAACAGCTACCCCAATAATGTCTAATGGTGTGATACAAAGAAATGGTATTGCTTAGAAGTTTATTGCAATCCCTAAAGTGTCAGTTGCCTTTATGGCTACCTCTCAGCTGACATCAGTATGCTGTTGCCAAAGCAGTAAAGACAGTAAGCTGAAATATAGTTGTGTTAAAGGTAATGAAGACATTTTCAGAGTGATCTACAGGTTGAAGGTCAATTTTTTTCACAATGTACAAGACAATTTTCTTTTCTTCTTTAATGAACAGAGAGGGTTTGGGGCCTGATCTGGTTTTTAGAACTTTACTTCTTCATTAATTAAGTAGCAGCAATATCTGGCCCTCTGATTATAAAGCTCATGTTGTATCTGTTCGAAACATGGCGTCCACTTACTCATGTGTATTTTCTCTACCAGGTCTACGTGCGAGCAATGGCAGATTACTGGCCCTTGCAAGATCCTGCCATACCATGTGCTGACGCAGGTTTGCCTTTTAAGAAGGGTGAAATACTCCAGATTGTGGACCAGAATGATGCTTTCTGGTGGCAGGCCAGGAAAGTTTCAGATCTCAGTGCCTGTGCTGGACTTATACCCTCAAATCATCTTCTTAAACGGTAAAGAAGTCTTAATTTTTCTGATTTCCAATTAAAAAATTGACCAGTTACTCAGACTTCGCTTTTTAAAATATAGCAGTGTATATAGCAGTATGAGTCAGTGACATCTGACAAACATCTTTCTTCTTTCTGTTCTCCAACTTCTTGCTTTCCTTCCCCTAGGAGAGCCTATGTGAGAATAAGCTTTTGAAAGCACCTATGTAATCTTACATTGATGTCTAAGACATTTGCAGGGATTGCCTAGTCTCTCTGTTAGTTGCTATGACATTTAGTGGAGTGTAGCTGCTGAAAAATGGGTGGAAATTAAGGGCCCTGACTGGTTAGGACCATCATCTAGGAATTAAAAAAAAAAGGGGGAGGAGAAGAGTGGGATACTAAACATATAGCATAAGGGCATAGCTGTATCAAGAAACACTATTTTTTTTAAAGATGTCCTGTGAGGCATGAGCAACCTCTTCAACTTTAGTCAAAACTGAGTAGATCAGATAAAAAGAAAAGAGAGAAACAAAAACGCATGCTCAAGGAAGAACAAGGATCCCTTGCCTAATTTCTGGATAAATAGCCCATTGTTTTTACACTACATGCTTTCAGAACTGGAATAGTTAAACTGCTGTAGCACACTTTTCAGTTTGATCCTCTAACCACACGTGCCATCTGTGTTATCCTCAGGAAAACATAAGGCCACACAATTGTAGATGATAAACTTGGATTTGTACTATATCTAAACCTAGCTGTGGTTTGTATAATGAAAGTGGAAGTCAGACCAGGTTGCGATTGAGGCTGCAAGCAAGAAGCTCTGTGTGGTAACAGAGGCAGCAGTACTACTACCCATAGCAGTAGTGCACACTTCTACTTCCAAGAATCTGTACCACAGTATGATTTATCTTCCTGTCCTTATATATAAATGGAAAATACTCTAAATACTTTTGGGCAGCTGATTTAGAAATTGCCTTTAAATAGTTCTGATAGCATGTCAGCTTTCTTTCAGGACTTTACAATGGGTTAAAACATAGATAATGTTTCCATTCTCAGTGTCTTTGTCAGCTCAGTACTGATTGATCTTGCCTGTAAGCAGTCAACCTGACTGAAGCGTAATGTGCTTGTAGACTGGTTTGTTTCTTTAACTGTGATAAATTTACTTCTCTGTAGGAAACAGCGAGAATTCTGGTGGTCTCAGCCTTTCCAGCCCCATCTCTGTCTCAAGTCATCACTGTGTGAGTGAAAAGTTATTTGAATGGTAGAGTAGGAAAGAAAGGTCTTGTCTCTATTTCCAGGGATACTGAAATAGAAGCTCACACAATTCAATTTAATTCAAAGACATTGTTTCTGGAGCCACATTTTAACTTCAGAAGTGTGTTAACTACCCCCAGGAAAATAAATACTTAGTGGTAGTTGTACCTGGAGTACTGATGGTGGTAGTTGCCAGTGTACTTGGGATCTGACTGTGAGAGAAGCTGTGAACTCAACTCCTTCTGAAGTCTGTAAAATCTAGGAGAGCCAATTCTCTCTAGGAGAATTTGGTGTGAATAAGTCTGAGGTGACAATTGTACTAGCTTGGCTTTCCAAGAACACAGATAACAGTTCTGCACTGGAAGATGCCATGCGATATGTTTAGAATGTTTCTTTGTCATCAAAATTATTGAGAGAAAAATAGAACTTTTTTCCTTAAGGTGTCAGACAAGCTACATCGCCCATGAGTTTATTCATGGTGACAATCCAGAAATATTATCCTCTGCCAAATGTAACTTCCTGTAAGCATGCAATTATTCCCAAAGAACATTCTTCCTGTTTTCTCTCTCCCCATTTTCTTCTATGGTTCTTTATACTAGTATAAAATACCTCTTTTAATAACTCTCAGATTGAGTGTGCTTCATTGCCTAGGATTCTTCTTGCACTTATTGCTTTGTCTGTTAGAGCTGGAGCTTTCTTTGACCCTGTTATTGCATTTTAACTGCTTCAATGGATATGCTGTGGGCAGTAAGCACTGTGGAAGAAGGTAGGAGATCGTATCTGTGCAATATTTACATTCCTGTACCAGGAATCAATATAGCACATTGTTTTATCAGCTTTTTAAAAAGTTGTCAGCAATTAGGCAGTTTGGTAAATATGTGCAAAAGAAACCCAAGTTCTTGGCATTTTGTGTGCTTAGCATAGTTAAAATCAAGTCTTTTTTAATTTGAAATAGTAGAAGCTTACATTGTCTTAAACTGAAAACTTAAGCTATCAATTGTATGGTAGGGAACTGAGAGTTTGGATGGGTTGCTTTGAGGAAGGAAAGACTACTCTTTCCTCTTTCTCTTTTCCTCTCATTCTTTCTCTCCCATCTTCAGCAGCTGACCTGAGCAGTTCTGAGACTATTTTTTTAAAGGATGCTATGTATGGGAAGAATATGGTTGACAGATGCCCTGACAATTGCCCTGTAACTGGAAAGTAGCTCCTGCTGGGCCTATATAGAGGGGCATGCAGGAATGGAACACATGAACAGTGTGATGGTGTGATCCCATGAGACTGCACTTCAGAGACATGAACTGATGTGGTCTGGGGATGGAGATGAATCCAGCTTTCCTTTTCTTTTTCTTCCTTGTAAAAATATTAATAAAATCAACCAAACAAAACACTTTCCTTGAGTGAAGCATACTGGAAAGAAACACATTTATAAAAGCTACAGGGGAGAAGGGAGTGAGTGGAAAATTATATTCTGTCATGGTGGTACTTAATAATATAGATATCTACAGGATTAACAGAGTGACAGCCATGTAAAACCTTTGATTAATTCAAGTTAGATGTGTTTGCCTCTGCCACGAAGCCTTCAGAGAATTAGCTTAAGAAGAGCCTTTTGCTCACTAAAGACAGGGAACATCAGTTAGTTGGATTTAACAGTGTTAAAATCTTTAAAGATGTCTAAAGCTGATCTGAGCTTCAAATATTTTCTTTCTGATGTCTGAGTACAGTCTTGTAAGATCTGTAAGGTTTTTTACCACCCAGTGTTTTTCTAATTCAGATGAATTTTTTTCCTTGTGTTGATCTGCAGAGGATGACATGCAGATTGATGAGAAGTGTGTGGAAACAGGTAACTGAATTCACTTGAGATTATTCTATTTGCTTCAAGGTAGTAGCTAGTTAAAGCCTGGTTTTGTTTCCCTGATAAAAACACTCATTCTGCTTTTCGCACCCTGGAAACCTTATCCTGTATTACTGTATTAAAATGAACCGTTTGCAGTTCTGGTGTACAGTGCTTAAAGTGAAGTGTTGTGCCGAAAAGAGGGACCACCCCAAAAATGTCTGAGTGAGATCCGTTTTTGATTCAAGTTTTGGACTGTGGCTCTAATGTCACCATAGTTTTTACCTATTGTAGATTTATTGCCACAGATGATTGCAGTCTTGGAGGACCCACACAATTAATTGTCAAGAAACTGATCTCAGGAGAATACATTTTTAGGCACTGAGCAGGAATAAATTTACATTCACATGTAAATAGTACATATGAAGACTGTTGGCTTGACTTGCTCCCTAAAGCAGCACACCTCACTCTTCCTTCTCCCAAAGTAATTCAGAAAGCTCTCATGGAGGGATGTGATCCTGTAGGAAAGGGTAGAGCAAGACCAGTTAATTCAGGCATGGTGAGCTGTATTTTGCCACCTCAGTGGACAGGGAAGTGGGGAAAGTATGTGTGAGACAGACTGATAGGAGCTGGAAAATTGATTTCTGATTCTGAAATTCTATAAGAGGAAAAATAATTAAATTTTTAATTTATTTTAATATTTTTGCTCTCTGGATTACTAAACAAGATGAAGAAACGTTTGAATCTGGTAAGTTCCTCTCACCTAACTCCAAATTCCTTGCTATTGTTCTGCTGCGAGGGTGTCTAGAGCAAGTGCCTTAAAAATAAGCAGGTGACAAAAAACTTGTCAAAAAAGTGCCATTTTAGCTTTAGAAGGCATTCTGGCTTGAAAAGCCATTATGTAAAATCCTGTTGCCTTACGTCTTCCTCTTGCTCTCTGATTACCTTAGTAGTAAGGTTTTTGTCCTGTTATCCCACAAGTGTGAGTGTTTCTTCTCGTGCATCAGTACCAGATCTATTTATCAAATCCTAATCAGTTATGCAAGCTGTGACAGCAGGGGCTGCGCTGATGTCAGCAGACAATTGGATTACCTTAGGGGAACAGAGGCCTGAATCCCCAGTGCCTGTAGGAGCTGATGTGGAAGAGAGCTGTTCTGGATTCCTGATTGTGTGCATGGCTGGCGTACAAGAAACAAAAACGCTTTTATAAAATGAATGATTTATGTGTAAGCCATACAATCAAGCAGTGCTTTTTTTTTTTAACCAAGCTGGTTTTGGGTTTTAGAGTTGTTTTTTATAAGGAACAGTTATCTATTTACAGCATATTCAGAGTTCTGCAAAACTTGAGCCTTCTAAAATAAACATTTTTCCACTAAAATAAATCTACTAGTGCTAAACTTCTTGTTTGAGATATTTGGTAATCCTGTGGAGAAAATGTCATTCCTCCTTATGGTTGCTCTTCTCCACAAGGTTCCTAATTGCTAGTTGGGCCTTCTCTTATCACAGGTGGTTTGTTCTCTTCCACCTCTCAAGCAATGCCCAAAGTTTTTAAGACAGAACCAGCAGGTCTAGAGGGCAGTCCTTTATTTTCAAGCCAGGATGTTTCTGATAACTGCAGGTGGGGATTACTCTCGCAAATCCTATTCACTACTCAGCACTGAGTCAGCTCTCTGCTGTGTCAGAGGAATAAAGGTGCAAATATTTGCTATCCTACATTTTACTGTATAGTTGAACATCCGTGTGATGTATTTTGCAAGTACAATACTATCGTAGATGCTGTAGCTGAGTCTCTCATTCTTTGGGAACTGAGAATTCATTGCTCGCACAGGCATATTTTAGATTTAAACCCTGCAGTACCTGTTTCCTAAATTTCTCAAATGCATTGGATGATGCTGGTTGGATATTTTTTTAACCTTAGTACAGACTGTGTTCTCAAAACTGTTTTATGTCTGTCTCTATCTGAACGTGCAGAGGAGCTTAAAGAAGGTAATGGTAACATTTTTTCCTTCCTGTAACCTTTAATCTATTAGAATTTATCTGTGTTTATTCCATTACCAGGAAGTACCCTTCCTCTTACAATACCCAGTAGCTGAATTGCTTGTTCCCTGTAGGATTCCATACTGCACTCCATACTATAGAACAGAGGGTAGATGAAGCAGAAATGCTCAAAAAGATTTGAATGATGGCTCAAAAGACCTGAAGATACAAATGATACAGGCAAATGTCATCTGAACAGTACTCTGAACTTCATCCTGAACAAGCAGTTTTGTGCCAAGTAGTTTTTTCTATAGTCATAAACATGGAGTTGTTAGTACATATAGAAATGTAGGAATAAAACTGTCTTTTAAAGGTACAAATAGTGAAGAGTGTATAGATGTGAAAGAAGAGTAACTAAGATGTACCTAATTTTGTTTTGATACTTGCATGCTTATGAGATAACTCAGTCAAAGAAGTAAGTCAGTCTAGTGGTAAAAGACGATACATTTCATTCTTTGCAAATTTACCGCCTTTAAAGATTTGCCTATTTATGTCTAATTTGTGCCTAAAGGCCTAAATAAAAGGAGTACACAGCTTGGATAACTATATGCATGATTAGAGGAAAATTAGGAGTCATAATTTTCTAATTTTCTAAAAATTTTCTAAAATCCTAATTTAGATTTCTCCTAAGAGAAATCTTAGGAGATTTCCTAAGAGAAATCTAAATACTGCTGACACTATGTTTCTTATTTTTGGTTAGTTATTTGTTTTCAAAACACCTTTATAAAGTAGTTTCTAAACTGGTAGAGTGTTGATTTATTGGGAAATTGATATTTCTGAGCTTTATGGGAGAGATTTAATTAAAAAAATATATGTAGCGATTTAGAAGACTCACCTAATGGCCAAGTCTTCACAAGAACAGCTTGAGATGGGGACAAAAAGAATTCAAGGAAACAGATCAGTCTGTGATGTTCGAGCACACACATCATTGATCCAAAGTTGTTTAAAAAAATTCATTCTGCCTGGAAGATCTGAGCAGATGCATGTTGTATTTTCCAAGCCTGCTATTGGACAGAAGCTGAGTTACACGTTTTTTATTTCTGATTTTGAGCTACTGACTTATTAGTTACTGTAATGTTATAACTAAAGAATTCTTGTAAGCTAGGTTTCACCTGAAAAGCTTAAATTATGTGGAGGTTTTTTCACTATAAGTATTTCAAAACATTGTCTGGCATGTAGTTATGTTAGGAATGAAACAAAATGTTGAGTTTCAAATCTAATTTAGGAAATGCCAGACTTTCTAAGTTTATTTCAGTAAGAGAAAAATTATTGGTCCTTTGAATTGGTCATATGAAACACCTGAAATGCAGTTTCAAGGATTGCAGTTTCAGGATGCAGTTGGCTTTCTGGGCTGCCAGTGAACACTGTTGGCTCTTCTTGAGCTTCTCATCAACTCACATCCCCAAGTCCTTCTCAGGGCTGCTCTCAACCCATTCTCCTCCCAGCCTACATTTGTGCTTGGGATTGCACCAACTCACGTGCAGGACCTTGCACTTGGCCTTGTTGAACTTTGTGAGATTTGCACAATCCCACTTCTCAAGTCTGTCCCAGTCCCTCTGGACAGTGAGGTTAGGCATGGTACTTCCCTATATTTACTGAAACACTGTTTTTCATTTGGGATCAGCAATAATTTTTAGGCCTCTAGCTCTTTAACTTTCTCTGTTCTTTTTTTATTTCATGAGTATTTGTTCTTCATATTCTAGAAGAGGAAGAATTTGGTGAATTTGGCCAACGAGTCTTTATTGGTACGCAGTGACTAAAGATAAGTAAGATGTTTGGGGCTGGATCTATACTAAGTGCTTCTGAAGTTAAATAAAATGCTTTGTTGTTTATTTCACCTAAAGACTTACTGAATTGAATTCTACTTGCTCTGTTTTCCTAACTTCAGGAAGCCGCCTTCCTCCCACTAATGCTTTTTCTCTCTGTTTAAATATCTCTTCCTGTTAAGTTTCTACTGAGACCTGGCCACCATTATCTTAACTGGATGTTAAGATTTCCCTTACTTCACAATTAATTTTGCTAGAACATAATGTTGTTCTGCTGTCTGTAACCCATTGAGAATAATCTTGAGGGCTTTCATTAGAAAAGTAGACCTAAAAGTGAGATTTTCAGAATTGAATGGTAAGGTGAAGCAATAAAAACCTCTCCCTGTTACTAAACCATAGTGACCTTTAAAATATTTTAATTCATTCTGGAGGCTGGAGCAAATGTTCCAGATTGGCTTTAGGAGAGTGAACCAACTACACTTTCAAAAAACAGTTCACCCTAGTGATGCTTTATGTGGCCAGAAACTTCTCCTTTAGCTTGTTTTGGGGATCTTTGGGGGCTTTAATTCTGGGCTAATTTTCAGCTGACTTTCAGTGAGATTTGACCACTTCTTTAGCTGTCTTTCAATGCTCAGAGATTCTACCAAGATGACATACCAAGTGCAGCAATGAAACATTCACCCTGCAAAAAAGCTCAAGTATGTTGTGTGGCTTGGAAAGACACACTCTAGGCTAAAGCTCTAGTTGCCTGCATCTCTGGTGTACTTTCCAGTACTGATGTCTCTGCCCCTTACAGCTGGTTTCCGTAGAAGTATGCGTCTGTGTCGCAGGAAATCCCGGACCAACCAGCAGTCGTGTTACGCTCGGTGCCCCAGCAGCTGTTACAGTGCTCTTGCTGCTCCATATGAAGAAGTGGTTAGGTACCAGCGGCACCCAGCAGACCGGAACAGATTAATTATACTAGTCGGTAAGAGGTTAATTACTTTCTCATGCAAATCTGACAATCTGTAACAAAGGGGAGGAAACACTCATGGGCTCATCCACTGAATCCACTGGGGTTTCCTGCTGCTGATTGCGATGGTTGCTGACTGTGCAAGTAGATCTCAAAGCAACATTTGAAGAGTGATCATCTGTAATTTGACCCCATTGTTGGATTTAAAGTTCAATGTATGTAACGTTCTTTGCTTGAGATAGTGAACGTTAAAATAATTATAATGAAATCCTCAGAAAAAAGCTGTAGTTCTGAATGCTAGTTGATAATGAATTTTATTATGGAAATGGTTCAGTTTTATATTCGGTTGAGACTAGTATAGAAAGTGATGAGAAAACGTGTAACTTACTAGAAAACATCTTTAGGTTGAGGCATTTCTACAGTCAGTATTAAATGCACGGATATGGCAATGGTAAGAAGAATATTTAAACTGCAGACTAGAAAAATCTCAATCAAGCTAAAAAGATGCCTTTAATAATGCTTGCTATAGGAAATATTGTATTAAGTGGGCTGCAGGCTCTCAATTAGTCTTTAGTGATAGTGACTGAAAGGAAACTGCTGTTCTGCAGTGTTCCATGATCCTGATAAAGCAAACTGAGTAAAGGCAAATCCATTGTCCTTTCTAAGTCTGGAAGTATTTGGTAATTTTTTTTTCTTGTAAAACAGTATTGCTGAGTTGCCTCCTGGCTATGGCTATATTACTAGGAGGTGATTTGCGCCCTGAATCAAATCAAGATCCTTTGGTCGCTTCTGTTACATTTCTTGGGAATTTATTTATAGCTCATTTATGTATGTGCAATGGGTTAGAAGATGGGGGTTGTGCATGTGAAAAGTGACTCTGTCAGTAATATTAGTTGCTTTTCCAACTTTTTAGGTCCTGCAGGAGTTGGTGTGAATGAACTAAGGCGAAGGCTTATCGCAAGTAACCCACAAGAGTTTCAAAGCGCCGTACCTCGTATGTAATGTTCTTCCTCTTTCCCCCACTACTCCCTTGAAATGTGATTAGGGAATTTCAAGTTATCTCCCTCTTGCCTTTGTATATTCACACATTCTTGGCTGTATGGCTGTTTTTTCAGTTCTACTGCAAGCCAGAGTCATTTGCTTTTAGAAGGGATAGTTTAAAATACTACCTTCATGTTTTAGCAAATCAGCCAATGGTATTTTCAAGTTATGGCTCCTGAAGCCCTTAAAGCTTTATGTGGCAGTAGATTATCTGCATGATTTTGTTTAAGCTTGATGTTTACTTTTCCTAGATTTAAAAATAAGAATGTTTCTTAGGGATGTTGTAAGTTCATAGTGTTTAAGTGATCAGGTATGAGAATGAAGGCAACAGAAGTTGGTGATTAATAGGCTTTGCAGCTTTCCTCATTAGCTTTCTAGTCTCAGATGAGACTTACACAGCTTAATTTCTGACGTAATAACTGAAATTCTTTCTACCTGTGTTTATTTGGTTCTTGTGATTTGGATAACAGGAAATGTATGAATCTGAAGATGGTTGAAAATTCAGGAATTCTTTTGTGCTTAAGATCCCAGATATGGGTAAAGTGCAAGCATGGGAAGGCCTGAGAGATGTTTCCGAATGAACTTCAATCAATTTTACCTCACTAGAGTAAAACCAGTTGTGCAACCCATTCCAAAAGAGTTCCTGCTTGGTTTGAGTCATTGATATTTGGATTAAACCTCTCTCCTTCCACTCCAAGAAAAACAGACATACTTTGCTAATTTTCAAGGACTTGCCACTGAGCAGCCAGTAGAGTAGTCAAGGCTTTTGCTCTGGATTAACAAATGGAAACAACTCCCTTTATTACTTATGAAAATACTGATTTATAGTCCTTCATAACCTTTCATAAGTTGCCTCATTTTCATTTATAAAATTACAAGAATTTACTTGCAGTTGATTTTTGTGTATCTCCTTTCAGACACCACTCGTGTTCAGAAGAGTTATGAAATGAATGGTCGTGAATATCACTACGTATCAAAGGAAACGTTTGAAAACATGGTGTATAGCCACAAGTAAGTAGGAGCGACAAATTACACAAATTACACTTTCGTTACTTAAAATGCAACAAGAAAAGACAGTGTTGTAGTTAGGGCCCCAGTTTGGGCTCCTCCACTCATACCTACTATGCATGTTTGGTGTGAATTTTGGTCAAACTACTGAAGCCTATTGCTTCAAAAACTGTGTTTGTTCAGTTGCAAATAAGCTCCTCCACAATTAATCTCAGAATCCTTCTAAAAGAAAGTGAGATCTCCAGTGCTGAGCTCATTTGATGTACTTGTAAGGTATGAGTTTAACTCTCCTGGAAACTGGATTGCTTTCTAAAATTGAGCAGTGAGTCAGGCCTGTTCCTGATCTACAGCTCCATTGCAGCACCTCTGGAGTGATGACATCTCCACGTAAGCAGCTGAACTGGAAGGACGAAACTTTCAAAAGTGTCCGCTTCTTTCTAGGCATCAATAATCCCTCTAAGACAGACCAGCTCAGCACCAGAAGCTACACTCTGTCTCCTGAGCCGAGTGCTTTTGAATCTTCTGATTTATGAAGTTTAGTACTGTTTAAATGACAAGCATTTTATCATTAGAAACACAATCTCTAAGCACATAATTTGTAACAACAAGATGGGTAAAAAATGCATGCTTTGGAGATGTGAACTGTAATGGTTCTGATTTTGTGCCCAGTGTAGTGGGGAAGAGCAAAGGTGGAGGTTGTTCATCGGTGTTCACTATGTTTTGTGATCATTCAGTCTTGATCACTGGATTACATTTGAAGATTCCACCCTTAAATGGAATCTTTTTGAGACTCAAGTACTCTTTAATTCTCCTTTTCCTTCTGTTGCAGAATGCTGGAATACGGGGAATACAAAGGTTACCTGTATGGTACCAGTATTGATGCAGTGAGAACAGTCCTCGATGAAGGGAAGATCTGTGTCATAGATTTAGAACCACAGGTGAGTAGTAAAGGGGCAGGGAAGCTACAGTTTGTATCTCTGGAAGGAAAAATAATTCTCTGTACGTTCTTGAGCTACTGGAACAGTGTGAGTTGCTTTGTCTTGTTTTTTCACTTTAGCTCATGGTGCTTGTTAATAATAGATTATTATTTGCATGGGTCTTGTGGTGGGGAATACTACAGTGGCAAGTATGTACAGAGCAGTATAGTTCATATGTTTCCAAGTCAGCAGCTGCACTATCAGGTGGAAAGGTGCAGAAATGAGTTTCATGTGGAGACTGATGATGGGATTTCCTCCTTCTCCAAGCCTCGTTAGTTGAGAGTTCTGTCCTTCCATTAGCAATCTCTGAACACCCTTTTGTAAAAGCAGCAACTATTAAAGTAAAGCAGGGCATTATATCACACATTTATTTCTCTTCAGAAGAAGAGAAGTCTTCACTTCAGACTTCAGAAGTCCCACCACTCATCTAGGGACCACAGTTTGCAAATGTTTACTATATGAGAAGGGCTGGCTTGCAGAGCTTCCACACGTGCCCGAGCGGATATTGGCAAGGGGTGCTTCAAATAGGGATTACCAGATGTTTCTATGCTCAGAATTGCAAAAAAATTTCAAGTGCATTCTCTGCATTCTTGTGTACTTTTTTCCTTAATTACTTTTATTACCTCTAACACTTTCAGAACTACTTACCATGCTAATCTTTTCACTGAGACACTATTCACTTATTTTTTTCCTTCTATCTTTGCATTAAATTTGCTGATGAAGATAAGGCTAATGATGGCTTGAGTTTGTAAATATCTATTAGACTTAATGCTGTGTCGAGCAAAATCCTACTAAACTTCTCTGAGTTACTTGCATATTGAGTACTCAGGAGCTGTTCGGGTTACTGGCTTTCAGCATCTCTTCTAACTGAATGTAAAGAGAGCCACTCAATAACTTTTAGAGACTTCCCTCTAATTATGCAGACCCCGTGTAGTCAGAGCCTTCAGTTAGCAGTGGTTTGTGCTGGTTAAAATAAAAGTTAAGTTCTGTGACCTGTGGGGTACTGCTCAAAAGACAAACTGCTATAAGGGGTGTGTTAGGCCACACTTTAGGCTTTTCACATCTAAAAATGTCCTTGGGGTTTCTTCTGCTACATTTCTTCTAAACAAGAGGAAGAAACGGAGGGGAAAAATGTAGTCTTCCTATTTGAACAGATGTGCCAAGTATCAGGCTTTTAGGGTGTGAGTTTAAAGGACAAGTTTTGGGAAGTGTATGAAGTAATGGCACATAGTACTCTTCAGTAAGTGCTGTGAGGGAGAAGAATTACTGCCAAGTTGCATATTTGTATTTTAAATCTGGTGCCTTAGCCAACTTTACATGCTGTGCTTTTTTTTTCTCTTGTTTCCCTTTTATTTTTTCCAGTTCCCTCCACTGCTCTGCAGTTGTTTAAAAATGCTTGTCAGCATTAGGGAATGTTACACAGCACAAAGATTTTTTTTTTTTAAAGCAGGATACTTTCTTCCAGTAAGGAGCAATAATGGTGTACTTTTTCCAAAGGTAGCAGTTAAAAAAATGGATTTCAGATTCATCTTGAATGTCATTGATTGTAGAGATCTGTTAATGACAGTGTCCACTCGCTCACGGGAGTTGAAAGCATCTCCTAATAAGGTTGCCAAGCAGAATTAAGTGATTTGCGTGCTACAGTTGCTTAACAATGTCTGGTCCAGGGATTATTAGTGAGGTCATTTTAAAGTAGGTGTTCCTGAAAAAGATTACTGCTAGGTCTGGAGATAACAACTGGCTTTTTATGGGAGTAAAACTGAGATGAATACACTTGAAATACTTTAACTTTTTTTGTTTTTTACTCTTAATTTGCAGGGCATACAAGTAGCCCGGACTCATGAATTAAAGCCCTACATTATATTTATCAAGCCATCCAGCATAAGCTGCATGAGGCAGACTCGTAAAAATGCCAGGATCATTACGGATTATTATGTGAACATGAAATTCAAGGTGAGATTTAGGAATGGAAGAGACTCAGTTTATTATTCTGGGATTGTGTGTTTAGAACATAATGCATTCTATGATATTACTGTGTTAACTCTTTAAAAGATTGTGTCTTGGATCAAATCTAAGTTATTCTTGTCTTTTTCGGTTTGTTGGGATTTTTTTCCCCCCTCCAGATTTGTTTTGAAGTGAGAGAGTTGTAATTTGTACCTGGGGGACTGAGGCATTTTGCTTCCAAATGTCTTTGAAGGAGAGGCTATTTTGTATATTTTTGTTTTAATTGTGGCATTGTGGCAAGATTTAAGGCAACACCTACATTTACTGCTTGCACTGAAATATCTGAAATGTACTTCATCCGGTAATCAAATATTTTTTTCATGTAGTTATAAGAATGTATTGTTATTTCATGTATGCTTAATGACAGTATCAGTATCGATTCTATACTAAGTTCTATAGATAAAACATAAATCCTGCTTGTGGGAAATAGATATCTTATATTTATAATGTGTCTAGTGCATTGTCACAACTGTTTTGATGCAAATCATAATCAAGTTCAGCATCTTAAAATTTTGGAGACCTCAGTCCATAATTGTATATGGGAATGAATCATGATTGCTATGGCAGAAAGAAACATGAAACTGGGGAAATAGACTAAAATGTGGAATAAGAACAGGAGTGTTAGTGGATTTGCCTTTCAGTCCCTAACATTCTCTGCCAGTGCTCATCCGTAGAATAACCTTTTTGGGGCAAACGGAGCATACCAAGACACAAGGTATTGCCTTGGGAAGGATACAGCAGTCGGCTCTGTTTCAGAGACTTGGAACTGATTGTAACGTAATTTACTATAACAAACTGTAAATGACATAAAGCACACTGGCACTATCTATTCACCTCTGGTTTACGTGGCCCAAGGTGTTCTGCAGATGTCACACAGGTACGTTTCTCTTTACAGCACTAAAGCTTCTTATTTTGTGTCTCACAGGAAGAAGATTTACAGGAGATGGAAGATTCGGCTAAGAAAATAGAAGCTCAGTTTGGTCAGTTCTTTGATCAAGTAATTGTGAATGACAATTTACAAGAAGCATCTGCGCAACTGCTGTCTGCAGTCCATCGTGCACAGGATGAGCCCCAGTGGGTCCCTGCAATATGGATATGCTCAGACACCCAGCCCTAATTCTGAGCAGCAGGCAGCTTCAGAAAGATTACAGCTTATGTTTCACTTCAAGAATAATCCTAATGTCAGGATTGCAAGAATTTATCTTTGTACGTGAGGGATTTGGAAGAGGATTAGGAAAGAAGCTGCTACAGGAGATATAATCATACTATGTTCTGTGTAGCTCTTCTGCTTTTTATGGTACAGTTGCATCCACTTTTGTACAAAAAAGGAAATACTGTGAGCGCTCAATTACAAGAATAAAGAAAAATCTATTTTGTTGCATGTATCTGCATCATTTACTCGTACATAGCTACGGAAGAGCTCTTTCCTTTCTTTTTATTGGGGTCCTTCTGGTACTGTGATGCCTGTACATTCTGGAAGCCTTACTGACAAACAGTATTCAGGCCAGAGCATGCTCTTTTAGCATGCTGTTTTTGAGGAAGACTGTTATTTATGAAGGCATTGACATGCTGCTTATCCTTTTTATCTAAGACAGGCGCAGAGTGGTATTGTCACATACAATAAAAATTACTCTAGATACCACGGTTATCTCCACAATATGTGTAGCATGTCTTTTGTCTTTTTTCCCCATCAACTGCAGCGAGTAAAAAGAGACAGAATATGAACTTACCAAAGAGGGAAACCAAGTCAGAAGCCCCTTTACCTATTGGTTTGGTCTATGGTAGGATGCTTTCCTCAACAAACAGTGCAGGGCTGTGGCAAACAAGTTCCTCGCTCTTTTCACCTCGCATTGCAACTCTGAGGAACACGTATGATTATTCTGTTGGCTTACCTCACTTCAGAGGAAAATCGACAAAAGCAATTTAAACAGTCTAGGAAGAGATTGTTCGAAGCTAAATAGTGCAGCTACCCACATGCCTGCTTGCCTAGTATTCCTTGTTTAGAGGAAAAAATAGAGAGACCAGAGTCCCAACATGTCACTTGTGTGTGCGTGAAGTACAAGGGTGCAGGGTGAGGCTGCTTTAACTACTAGAAAATAAAGATGTTCTCATTAGAGTTACATTTGCTTCGTGTCCAGTTGTACTGGAACAAAATTTCAACATTTTCTACTTTTTTTTCGTTTCTGTTTACTGTGTATAACTTCATTTTGCAAATTGTGTCCATGGCTATAAGCTAAAGGAGCCTAGAAACCTTGTTTTCCTACTAACGTGCATTTGACTTTGCTAGACTGCAGCCCGACGGACGAGACCCCGGCCCCGGGCAGCAGCCGGTTCCGCGCCGGGAGGGGCTCGCTCTGCCGCCGGAGCCACCGGCGAGGACGCGAGGTGGTCGCGGGAGGCCCGGCCTCCCCGCCGCTGGGGGGGCTGCAGCTCAGGAGCGGGGCGGAAACGAGCGGCGGCTCCTCCCCGCGGCGCCCGGGAGACCGGCGGCGGCGG
>JAHREE010000161.1:638219-665307 GCA_033628505.1 Tringa tobata
TTTGCTGGATGCTGCTCAGGGTGTGCTGTTCTCTACCTGTGCGAATGGCAAATGCTGTCAGTCTTCAGCATGGCCAAAATCCAGGTGAGAGATTTGAGGCCTAATCCCGCAAACCCTTCCTTGCACAAGGTCTCTGTTTTGAGTAAACCAAACTAAGTAAAACTTGCTCACTGGAGCCTGGGCCAGTGTATGGAGTTACAGGTTTTCCAGTCCAAGTACTGTTTGCTGCTACGGAACAAACTGCTGCTGTTTAAAGAGGGTTTAGTACTGGGCCTCAACCCAGGAACAGGAAGGTTCACGTCCAGCTAATCCTGGCTGCTAGAAGCTTATTTTTAGTTCAGAATTAGCTGAGGTTCAGCATGAGCAGTGTGAGGGAGCGAAGAACAGTTCACAGTGCCTCTTTCAGCGACCAGCATCAAATGATATGGGAAAGAAACAAGTGGTAAGTTTGTGGATCCTTGAGACTTACCAGTCTTACAGCCTTTTTTATTTCTGATATCAACTGAATTTTTGGAGAGTGGGAAATAATTTATTCTTCTATACTCTTTCAATATACTTATATAATACAAAATCTGAAAGTAAACTCTCTTCCTTTTTCTAGATGAAAGAAAGTGCAGCGGCTCAGTTTCAGGTTGTTAATAAGAGATGCTTATTTTTAGATTTTAGTTGTGCTTGACTCGCTGGTAAATATTTTCAAAGTTACACAAAATTAATACTTTATCATATTTTAAAATATTTTTCATAAATAAGCTTATTTCCTTTTTACTGCTTTTACTTAATATTGTTCTGAATTTACAACTTCATTAATAGAAAACACTCACCTCCTGCTGTATACTGTGTATATTGAACACATACATTATTGCAGTATTTTGATACTTAAATAGAATGACTGATTAGCCAGTACCGTATATGAAAAGTGCAGATTATTTAAGTGAAGTTGAAATGCAAGCCGTGCCTCGCACACAGCTCTTAGGTACATGTCCCTAATGCAGCACCCATCAGAACTTTGGCAAAAGCGTGTTATTCCTGTGTTGTGCTGAGCACTTTTATGTAACATCTCCATCAGGAGTCTCTCACTACTTAAGAGGTATAAGAAGCAAAACATACTTAGCACATTTTGACCGTACCTGGAAAGAGCTGATTTCTGTGAAGTGCTTTAGCAGGTGCTCAGGAAAGAGGTGGTTTCAGACTTACAGAAGTTGACTTTGTCCCTGTCTTGTCTTTCAGTGCCCGCCTCGTGCCCTTCCTCCAGTGCCAAGGTAAGATCAGTTCATTCCATGGAATCGATCATGGTTCTGTATTGCAGTGTTCTTAAAAGTAATGAAATTGAGATTAAAAAGTTTAATAAATATCTGAGTAGTCATAACAGCTTTAAAAATACTTGCTTTTCTTGCTAATTTGTTGCCCCTGAACCCCTTACAAGGAATGCAAGTTTTTTTAAACTTTTACAGAGGCCAAGAAATTTTACTACATTACCTCACTTTTAATACTCTGAGAGATAAACCCTTTAAAAAGTTTCAGACAAATAGCTACTTTGGTTTTATTAACATCTACTTTAGTTTTATGAAAATCCCTCTTTTAAATCTCTTCTTTCTTCCCTCTTTATTTTGTTTCCTGTTCTTTAGTCTGTTGAATCACAGATCCTTCAGAACAGGAATTCCTGAAATTAGACTAGATATTCTTGAATAGGGCTACAGCAGTGTACCAGTTTGATATAATATAGGGCAAAATTTTGGCTTTTTTTCAGTGCCCTAGTGAGCAGTGTGGAAGGAATGGCAATTACATAGTTTTTCTGACATTGTATTTCTGAATTTCTTTAAAGTACCTGAAAGCAAATGTGATGTTCGTGATAGATGACATAATGACAGTGCGGTTTTGGTACTGTATGCGCGGAGACGTTTCATAACTTTTGTTGGTTTGTTACATATGAGGCAGTAAGACAAGTTTTAATTAGCCAGGTGATTAAAGCTTTTAATCGGATCCACAGCTAGCCAATCAAGAAACTGTGCATAGTCACTAACAAAGATTTGAGTCTCAATGATTGCTTTGTACCCTTAACCCTGTTGTACACAACTGTTCATAAAGAGAACTAGGAACGGGGATAAGAAAATTAATCACAAAAGCAGCAGAGTGAATTTCACTGTTGTGAATTGTAATTGATTCAAAACTAACTTTCTTCTCATCTTTGTTTCTTTTACGCTGCTCTTCAACACCTTTTTTTCCTTAAATGTGAAGTGGAAACCAAGGTGAGCTATTCCAGGATTAAAGAGAATTATAAACGTTGGTAGTTCCTTTTGGTGTCACTTCATCCTCTCTTTAAAGATAGGGCCTTATGCTTTTGCTAAATGCAGGCTGATAATTTAAACTGCGTGGATACCTGCACTGCTATTGCACTAACTGTCTGTTGTTTTTCTTTGTTCTCTTTACTGTTTGCTATTTCTGTATCAAAGGTAATGGAAAAGTAGTCACTGTGCTTTAGACAAGAAATTTATTCTTCAGAACATTTCAGTTTTTCATGTAATGCTTGTGCATGCACGTATTTAGCCTTTGTTGCACTTAAGACAGATTTCCTATCCTATTTTCCTGCCATCTTCTGTACACGTCCTGCTTGTGTGAATTGGTGAATTGTCATCTGATCTGTAAAAGGTGGAGGATGTTTTAACTTGTAAAAATGGATCCCTTCCTTAACTAGCAATAGAGTAGCTTTTAAAAAAAGGAAATGGAGATTTCTCTATGCTGTGCACCTATACTTCTGATTTATGTTCTGCAGATGAAATTCCACTCAGTCGTCCCAAAAAAAGGAAACCCAAAGGAAAAACTCCGTTAGGTAAGGTACTGCCAAGACTGGAAACTGTGATTGTAATCCTGCGTGAGACCTGCGCTGTAGCCAAGCTCCTGACAGATACACGTTTTTCAGTCTTGTATTCTATTTTTGAATAGTGTTCTCTGCTAATTTATTGCAATTGATTTTGTGTTGAATGACTGCAATCTTTTTCCCAAAGTGGTGTAATTTTAGAACAAGTCTGTAATGCTAGCTGAAATAACTTGTTCCTGTCCTCTCTCTCTCCCTAGATCCATTCTTGGAACTGCTATTACAGCATGTCTTGATACTGAACGTTGTTATGTTGAATGTGTTAAGTGCTTGCATTTTTGAATGAACTAAGATAAAACTCATTTAATAAATTGGCTCAATTTCAGACCTTGGCCAAATGAAGCTACAAGTTAATCATTCCACTGCCATCAAAGAGTTAAGAGCCTAAAATATGACTAACACTAGAGCTTTGTATTTTTACAAGTAGTGAATCTGCAGAACAAACATACCAGTTTAAGCAAGATTACAAGTTTGATCTATTTTAATAAAGCCGAATGTGTTGATAGAATCTGGGGGATTTCTGTAAACCAGTTGACTTGGGACTGTATGATGCTTTGCTGAGTAAACCTCCTTTATTTGCTCAAAAGAGTGTACCATTGAGGGCTCACTGAAAGACCTTTAAATGCAACAAGCACAGCTGGCAGGGATCACTGTTGTTTTCAGTGAGCTGAATGATGGTGCAAAGTACACCTTGGCTTTGGCCATTACTTTGCTGGTTAATTATGCATTTTAGCACAGAAAACCTTTCTAAAAGGTGGGAAAACCTGTGCTTGAAATGAAAACAAAGATTCAGTTATCATAAAAACTGCAGTACTTGCAAGAGCTATAAAAAGGCAGACGTGCAAAACGATGCTACTGCTGCTAGAATATTTGAGGAATTCATATTAACTTCTCATGGAAATGTAGTTCCTCCAAAGTATAATAATTCATCTCTCAGACTGGAGTAAACATCCTTCCGTGTTGTTTTATTCTGCTCCTCCTTTATTCTTGTGGTGTTTGTTTAGCATTTAAATTTCCCTTTGATATTGTGCTATTTTGCCTTAGTGCATATCTGTGTGAATCAACTTGTAACGAACTGGTAATTTTTCTTTTCACTTGCATTATAATCTTTGCATGTAGAAAAGAAAAACATAAGAGTATAGATCTTTCCTGTGGTAGATTCCTTTCAGTCAGTCCTCTGTTATATGCCCAAATGGGAATTGTGCTGCTGCTTGGATACTTAAATTTCCCACTGTGCATTAAACTGTCAGGGTGAAAGGAGAGTTGATCATTACCACCTTGTATATTCTTACTGCATTAGTTTCCCAACTCGTATATTTTCTAGCCAATACATTTTCATCTCAGTTGGACAAATACAGACATTCTGCACAATGTAGCAAAAGGCAACTTTTTCTTGCCTGCTTCTCAGCAGCTCTGAATTAAGGTTGCTGTATCTGTTCATCTGGTTTTCAGATGGCATCGTCCAAGCAGCTGTTCGTCGGCAGTCTGAAAGCAGTGAGCCCCTAACTCCTGAACCTCAGGATGTCCCTCCTCAGAGGAAACGCAGGAAGAAGAAAATACCTACTGGTATGTGAAATAACTGTAGATTGGAAAGAGTACTGAATAAAACTTGGTAACAGAGAAATATGATTGGCCAACTTGTATTTTGACTTAAAATGTTTCAGATCATGTGCTTTTGTACTTAAAAGAGCTGAAAATAATCTCTGAGTGAATGGTAGCTTCAAGTTTCAGTTTCTGGTTTCAGTTTACATAGGTTACAAACCCTCATGCAAATAATGGCAGTACAGTTTTGGAAGTGATAAAATAGATCCTTCATATCAATCAAAGCTTAGAGGAGCATCACTTTCTTGCCACTGTGTTTATATAATAACTATATAAATTATAGTGAATCTATTTTAATTTTTATGAAAGCTGTGAAACTTTCATGTGGTTTCTTTTAAATCTTCAGATTCTGAGACCTCCTTTACCCAGCAAAATGTTGCATCCTTATTTCAGAATGGAAATGGCATGGATGTCCCCGAAGCTGAAGAAACAGTGATCCGCAAACAGAGGAAAAAACCAAAGTGAGACAAAACTAGTATAGCTCATCTCATAACTCAGAATAACTGTGATAGTAGTGAATGTGGCTGAGTAGCATTTTACATTGTCACATTACAGAGATGTAAAATCTTGAAGCCCATGATGCCATTCAGCCTCTGCAGTAAATAGTACGTGTGCAGTTCTTTCCAGGGTTAAGATCTAGCTTTCTTCACTAGTTCGTTTGGCGTGTACCCAGACGCATTACAGTTCTGCATACATTTACATGAGCCTAATATTTCAGTCACATACATGAAAAAAATAGACTGTGTAACTGCTTGCTTTCATTCTTACTATCTGAATTTTACGAGGAACTTAACTGCTTTCTCATCCTTTTTGTTTGCCTTTTCTCCAAGAACTAGGCCTTTAAATAGTTTAGTGCTTTTCTACCAAAAGCGTCCACTTACTCGGCCTTGTATTTATTTGGTTTGTTTGTTTTGTAATTGCTGATCTCTTTATATGTATTTCTTCCCACCTTATTGTTTCGACACAAGGAAGAATTTAAAGAGAAAAACCCCAAAATCAAGGATTAGTTTTATGGCTTTAGTTAACTAACTCTTTGAGAACTCTTTGAGAACTTTAGTACTTAAAATTATAATGGAGGTAATATTATACAGGTCAGCAGCCTGATTGGTTCTTATCAATCAAGTTAGACACGTTAAATGTTTATAGGAGCTTCCAGCTTTTACATTTTACTTCATGTTCTTTCTCTGCCCCTTTTTATGTTCTGTGCTGATAGGAGACCTCGGCCAGCTGAAACACACAGTTCCAACGAGTTGGAAGTGGAGGAGGAAGACATCATTGAAGATGAGCACAGAAAGAGCCCAGATCAGCAGCCTGTGTTTGCTGCTCCCACTGGAATTAGTCAGCCCGTTAGCAAAGTGTTTGTTGAAAAAAATCGTAAGTACATCTTGTGATTTAAATAATTTAAAGACATACTACACTATTGGGAAAAATTAAAGAAAAAAAGAAATTTTCCAGCACAAAAATTATTTGGAAATAAATATACATTAAAATTTTTTTCAACAGTGAATGTTAGTGTTGCCATGCTGGCATGTTTGGTTGAATTTTTGAATTCTGTGGTGTGTGTGAAAAGGGCTGTTTGATAGTACCCAACTGAGCTTGTCTGGCCTAATACTGTCACAGGACCTTGAGAAGAAAGGTATCATTTACTATATTGTAAAAAATCTAAAAATCTTTCAAGTGGAAGTTTTTTGGTCTGCCTTTTTTTTTTTTTTTTACCAGGGAACACCAAGTAATTACCGAAAGTGCTTTGCACATTCTTAAATCCATAGCCTGACCCACCAGGGTGCATCACACTGACAGAGGTGTCCCGATACAAATGTAGGCTGACAAGGGGCAGGAAGCAGGAGACAAAATTTTCTGATGGAACTTTTGACTCTTAACAGCTTTTTAACACTAATAAGTATTACCATAGAAATGATGATGGAAGGTAACTACTCTCTAAAACTAATTTCCTCATCCTCTTAGGGCGTTTTCAGGCAGCTGACCGTGCAGAATTGATTAAAACCACTGAAAATATCAATGTACTTATGGATGTGAAGGCTTCATGGACTACCAGAGATGTCGCCCTCTCAGTGCACCGAAGTTTCAGGTGAAAGATAAATGTTTTAATGTAAATAAGCAGAAGTCAGTGTTGGTTTTTTTCTTCTTTCTGAAACTTGGCACCTTTTCTCTATCACTGGGATGTTTCTTTCTTTCTCTTGGATATTCCTAATAAATGGTGGTTCAGGATGCAACAGGTATAAAGCTTCTTCATTCTCTAACTTCTGGTATTTGTTGTCAAGAATATCTATTTCTAGTCTAGACATCACATGTGAAATGCAACTTAAAAAACGAATAACTAAGGAAGTCACAATGCAAAGATTCAGACAAATTCTGAATAGCAAGAGATTGATCTGATAGCAAAAAAACTAGAAACTACAGAAAAAATGTGTTTAAAAAATGAGATTCACACATCAGCTATAATATGACCAGAATGAAAATACCCGAATTCAGATAATTCTCAAAGGAAAATCCTGGATGCTGAAAAGGAGGGAGGTGTGAAATTGGACTGAGGCATAAGCTTGCACAAAATAGCAAAAAATGATTTTAACATGTTGTGATACAAAATGGAAAGATGACAGGCATTTTCTTCTCTGGTGTATTTTATCTTGAAGCTTGCGCTTCCTTCTCGGCCTTTTCTTAGCAATGAAGATAATGAAAAGACTGACTCAAGGACAAGTTTAAGAGCATTGTGTAAGTGGCAGTGGTCTTGGGAAGCTACAGGCAAAATAGGAGAGTGCAGCAAGTGAAAGTATTTGATTCTGGTAGCAGTAATGAAGGGAAGTAGTGATAGGACCAGGTAAACCATCTTGGTTTTCTTTGTTGAGTGCTCGGGTACAGGTGCAATCTGTCAAGGGAGGAAGTAGAAGTCCTGTTGCTTAGAATTTTCAGAACTAGATCAGAAAAAGCATTCAGAAGTAATCTGTGAAAGGCTGTGATCCTGCCACAGCAGCAGGGTTGAACAGATGGATTTATAGACCTTTTCTACCTGTAGTTCTTCGCTAATTCAAGGTGTTAAACTTGTCTAATGTTCTTTTCTTCATTCAGGGTTATCGGACTCTTTACCCATGGCTTCCTTGCTGGGTATGCAGTATGGAACATCATTATTATCTACATTTTGGCAGGAAATCAACTTTCCACAGTTTCTAACCTGCTCCAACAGTATAAGACACTGGCATACCCAGCTCAAAGTTTGTTCTATTTGTTGCTGTCTATCAGTACAGTCTCAGCCTTTGACAGGTAAAATATGTTTATATTTGAAAGGTGTACATAACCTGTGTGCAATATGTTCCACTCTCCTTCCTCTGGCACATTTTGATCTGCTGTTGATGACTTAATGTGATAAACTTAAGAGAATGATTTTACACATGGCTGGCTATACGGATAGAGTGTACTTGTGCATTCAGACCTTTGTTACACATTTCTGTCCATTGTCTGCAGCCTTGCTTCAGTGTGCTGGTGCTGGTTGTGTGACCATGAGGTGAACCAGATAGGAGAAACAGCCTGTTTTTTGCGGGTGAGAGGGGTGGTGGAGAACAACTGGTGTTTCTATCAGGTTACTTTTTATGCGAATCAATTCCCCAGTCAGGTCTGCAACATGGCTGTGCAAACAGTTTTCCTGTCAGCTGGGGTTTCTGTATTACTGCTTAAGAGTGTGAATGAGCAGAAAAAGGAACAAAAACATAAACAGAGTAGACTCATAGATGTTTCTTATAGTAACAGGTAGTTTCCATGGCAGAACGGTAAGCCAGGGGAGAAGTCTGTTCTATGGAAGAAATTGTGACTTTTTTTTTCATTAAGTGGTGGCAGGGAGGAGGCCCAAGTTATTCTTAATTGCTCCTATACTAGTGTAAGCTATTTGAGCAGTTACATTACCGTACCACCAACCATAACTTGGTTGGTGGTGTGGACATTGAAATTAATGGTAAAGATGAGACAGAGGACAGATCTGTCCACATTCTCCCTGTTCCAGAAAGGAATGCAGTGTGAAAGCTACAGACCTCATGGAACATCCTCCTTAGTTTCGATCTTTCTTGGATTTGGCATAATGAGGATAATTGCCTGTGTGTGGAATATAGTTGCACATTAAGGCACTGTAATAGAATCGGAAAAAGGTATCTTGCAAAAAGCAAAAGCACAATCAAATACTGTTAGAGGAACAATATTATTATCTTAGTGTTCATGACTCTTGTTTTTGTAATCAGGATTGATTTGGCGAAAGCATCAGTTGCACTGAGGGGCTTTCTTACCCTAGACCCAGCAGCAGTATCCTCTTTCTGTAAGTATTCTGAAGTGGATAGGAAGTTGTCCGGAAAAGACAGTAAATGGAGAAATCCTACATACTGTTTTCCGTGAAGTCTTCCTCCCTGGTTATTTTCTGCTTTAAAATAAGTGACTTGCTAAGTAGGTGAAAATAACGTTCAAAGGCTATGAATGCTTTGCTACATATTTTTTAAAGCATGTGCAATAATAGCATTAGTGGGGCTGTTAGTGAGATAGTTCTTTTCACACTTCTGAATACAGAACACAGACCTAGCGTAAACCAGACTCACAAGATGCCACCCTTGATATAGCTGATCAATTGCAAAAGTGCAGAAACAGAATTTTGATGGGTCAGGGGAATGTTGAAGAAGAGAGAATGAATTAAAGGAGACTATCATTGGATGCAGTGGAATGAAAGGAAAGAAAAGTAGTGATAATTATCATGTCAAGATGAGACAGCATTTTTGGGCTTTATATCTGACACTACTAATTCCATTTCTTCCAGTGTACTTTGCTGCTCTTATCTTATCCTTAAGCCAGCAGATGACATGTGACAGAATTAATCTCTACACACCACCTTCAGAAAATGGCAGCATCTGGTAGGAAACTTAAGAAATCACTTCTGTAAATTATAACATAGCCCACCTAGGAACCTTAGTCAAACTGGTGGATTGCAAAGGTTATACAGCGTACATAAGAAAGTATTAATGAAGGATTTCATTACTAAACCTGCCTCTGTCTGAGCTTGTCCTGAATCTTTGATAATTTCACTGAAAAATGAGAACTCAAGGATGGGTAAGAAGTGAATGGCATGGTATTATGAAATAAGTGGTATGTCTGACACAGGATGCAAGGGGTTGACTGGCATTAAATATGAAGCACTGTTTCATGCTGGAAGATCCCATCCAAAACTTACTTTCTGAAGTAGATACTTAATGGCCCAGGAGAAGTAGAACAAAAGCATTTACATGAAAATTTGCTGGTTTGGACAATTAGATACTTTTTTTTTTTAGGGCTTCTACAAATGTTTGTTGAATAGTTTATGAAAAAGCCTAGATTCTAGGAACAAAACCACAACTTGCTGCTGTTACGGCAGTAAGAAAAGTGTCATACCCCACAGCATCTGTACACACATCCTTGCACTGGCTTCCAGACAGATTTACTGACTTGCTGTTCACTTGCCTTTCTGCCTCATGAGGAAGTGCTTAAAAATAAGATTGACTGATGACATTGTGCAGTACATTTCACCACAGTAAAATTTGACCATGCATTTTGATTTTTATTTTATGTCCCTTGGCCAAGAAAAGGAATTTGCTGTTGAAATCTACAAGTGGATATTCTCTATAAGATAATGGGGTTTCTTAGCTGAGACGCTGTCTTTGGTAGTCCCTCGCTCTACCAGCCTTTGCAATGCAAGACCTTAAGGACAGTACAAGTAGTTCTGTTTTCACATCTTCCTTAGCAAGCTTGTTTTTATGATACTCTATTAAAATTATTATTGTAACCCATATGTACTATGTGCCAGTAAACCCCTCACTGATTGGTTGATGTGCTTTTCCCAGGATGGCAGGTACAGAGGAAGAAATTGTTCAGCCGTGGATTGTAGTGAATCTGGTAGTGTCTATTCTAGTTGGGGCAAGTTGGATCTTCTTGTCTTACCGACCAGAGCTAGACCACAGTGAAGGTAGGAAACATTAATAGGTAAAATGTTGTTTGTTCAAGCTTTTATCTGCTGTGCTCTGCGTTTAGTGTTCAAGACTAGTCCTGAGAAATTTTGTGGCTGAGCAAAACCAAGCGTCTCCTAGAAACTTTCCAAAGCAAGTGCTTCTTAGGATGCTGGTGTCTGTGCTTGGTTTTATAAAGAAAAAAAAAAAAAAAGAAAAAACAGTAATTTAAAAAGGAAAAAAAGCAGCCTTGTTTGTCCTGGCTGAAGCAGCATGGATTTTGAAACACGAGAGAACATGTGTCTCTTCTTCATTGAAGTGAAAAATAATTTTAACAGTATTTTGAATATTTGAAATGTATTTATTCTGCTTAGAAAATACCCTGATGTTATTAATGTTCCTTTTGCAAATCCTGAATGTGCTTTGAGTTCAGTATTATTTTAAATAGAACATTGCAGTAGTTTTGCAACTCCAGAGCCTTGAAAAGTCAGATTTGAACTTGCAGAACAGGACTTCAAATGAGGACTGCTTGTCCTCATTTGTCCTCATTGTCCAGGCTGGAGGAGGGGGCAAGCGTCATGGTTTCAGCCAGACTCACTAATGAAGAGATGACAGGTACTCTAAGGCAGACAAACAGACAGGATTCTCCTCTTTCTTCAGTGGCCAATGTCTCCTTTTCTTAGAAGAAGCTTTGCTAGAGATTAGGCCTTCTTCCTTTAGTTGTTCCAACTGGGATCCAAAAGGTGTATCATAACTCAGCTTTCCTATCAAGTGCATACAGCCTGACACTTGAAGCTTTGTTGTACATAAAAATTTTAACTTTCAACTTACAAGTCCACAAGTATCCAAAGAGCATCATGAGTTGAAGCACGGATTTGTGTGTAGGAGGCTGAAGAAGATTCAACATGCTTCTTCAGATTATGTTAGAATTTTAATGTACAGATTTCTATATTTCAGCTGGCTCCAGTTACTCTGCTTATTTTTAATATCTCACTTAATGAGATAAAAAAAATCTAGGTGGCAGCCTTTACAATGTTTGATAGTAAAAACTATAATAGATATTTAATTTGTATTTAAAACCCATTTTTTAAATAACAAAAACGTACTTGGGGAAGTCAGTGGCAGGATTTAATGCAGGTTTTGATGAGCTTTTTTGATATTTACAGTTGGCTACTAAGATTAGAAAACCTGCTTCAGAAATTTCAAGAGAGAAATTCCGTTAGGACTTACTCCAAATAGTAAAGAAAGTTTAGTCTATTAAGGCTGAGGCAGCAAAAACATGTGAATCTCAAACTTGAGTGGATAAACCACATTGTTGTAACTTTACCATGTTGACAAGTTATTGGGAAAGACAGCCTTGTCTATATGCTTGAACGTGTGTCAGCACGACAGAAAGTTCAGCTACACTGGGGTGCAGTATAGATACATAAGGGACCCCAGATACAAGAAAACTCTACCCTCAGCAGCACAGAGCTCCACAAGAGCTACCTCATCAACTGCTTAGCATTCCTAGCTGAATTTCTCCACAAGGAGCTCTTCGCTGCTGACCTTAGGCTGTCTTCAGTACCTAAGCTGCCGTGGTGATAGCTAGCTGTGAGCAATATTGCTCACTATTCTTTCTGTCCCACATTCTAGTGTTGCTAACTTACGCTGTGACACATGAAGCAGTTTATCCATAAATGAACAAGTCTCTAAACAGAAATCTTCCCTCTTGAGTCTGACATTGTCAAAACTTTAGCAATCCCTCAATCTGTTTTAGAGTTCTGTTTCAGCGTCCAGGTTGAATGCAGGATGATACTGCATATGATCAGCTGCTAACATCATTGCCAATTCTAATAATTCTTGGGGGGCAACAATAGTTTTTTGCCATTGCTGAGTTATTGGTATTATGATTGGGAAGAAAAGCAGGAGGCTTGGGGGAATGCCAGAACACTTTTCAGGAATAAATCTTATTCAGGCGAAACTTTTAAAAGAAAACGTAATTCTTTTCTTTCTCTTTTAGAACTGATGTTTCATGCTGAAATTGAGGAATTTCCTCAGGGAGATATCATACCCAGAGTCCAGCCGTAGTGTGGAACAAGCATCTGCAAATACTGTAGCTGTGACTGATGGCTCAACATGATGTGTATTATAGCCATGTATTATAACTTTCATAAAGAAAAAAATGTATTTTTATATTGTATATATTTGATTTTGATCTTTTTATGTATGCTACAATTTCCAAATGTTATTGAAAACTTTTATACTTTTGCTTTTTATTTTGGAAAGTAGATTATCTCTAGAGCATAAAGTCAATGCGATGTTGTAAATATTGCTACCAGTATAGCCAAAGAAACTAGATGGATGCAGAAGATCAGGTATTCACTGCTTTTTTGACTGCTGTACAGTTTTCAACAACCTGCTTTTGTTACTAATGCTGATAGCAGTTGGCTTACCTGATTTCGCTAAATATTCTCTAGAGATTAAAATAAATCTTACAAAGAAAGTAGTCTAAGAAATGTTTGAACAAAACAGTTAGGAAATGTAAAAAATACAAGGTTAGTAAGCATAAAATAATTTGGGTTTAGTTGTCATATAAAGTATTTGCTAGAATAAGGGATTGGATTGTCAGGGATTTTGTTTTATAGTTAGTTCTCTTGACAAAGATCTTGATGGTAACAAGTTCTTTCAAGTTGATGTAGATACAAGAAACAAAAGTTTTAATGTTGCAACAATTTGGTAAGCTAATGAATACCTAAATACATCTTTTAATCAAGCAGATTGTTTTGGGGTTGCCAATATGATATTTGTATGGCCTCTAATTTCTTGACAGTCAGGGTGCATAACTATTACAAAGCCATTCAGAGGAGTAGTATTCCAGTTTCTCCTTATCTTGTATGGCAAGAGTATTATTCCCTGATCTTTCTAAAGAAACTTGGATTTCAGACATGTTAAAAATATTCTTACTTCTTGGGTGGAGTCTTACTTGATGGAGATCGTTTTCCCCCAAAAGGATGTTTGTTGTGTTAGGATGGAAAGGGAAACTTCTTACTAAAATTGCAAGAAAATGCTTACTAAAGCAAACCAAAAACTCTGCAGCGTCCCACCTTCTATGTACTGACATAGTAGTAATAGTGGTGCTTGGTGGGGTTTGATGATGATAGCCAACGTTCTTTTTCTTTATTAAAGTGGCAAAATGAAAGCATTGCAGATGTGAATAAATACAGATGTATTGCAGGATGAAACAATCTCCTTAGTAGATATATAAAAAGCTAGTTTGAAATCCATTTCTCAAGAAAGTATCACCTAAAGCCCCAAGCGTATTTGTGCACGTTATTTAATATGTATTTATTTTGCATTGTTTTATTTAATGTGTGTGTCTAAGTGTGGTTGTAAAGGGTGTGCAGTTGTCAAAGTTCCCTGGAGAATTACTGTACTTTCTAGTAGTGAAGAGTAGCCAGATAAAAGACTTGAAGGGGGATGTTAAAGAGTCAGTAATTTTCTATGCTAGTTACCCGAGTTGTTTTAAAACAAGGATAGGAACATGGATAACCAGGGCTGTTGCTGCTCTGTTGACAACTTGAGTTTTGTTATGCCCACCCAGCAAATTTAAGTAATTCAAAAATTCAGTGTTCATGGCATTTTTAAATGCTGTGGTAATCTTGAAGGAGGAAAAAAAAAAGTTCCACCAGAATTAAAAGATGTTCCACAGCTGTTGGGTGCATTCTGGGGCATTCATTTTGTCGTGGGAAGGAGATGTTAGCCTTTGTTTGCAAATTGTTACGGCTCTTTTATATGTATTTTTGCAAAGCTGTGGAGCTAAATTATGGTTGGCACTGTGCATTAAAATGGAGAGATTCAGGGTGGTGTTCCCCGTCAGTGTTGCGCTGGAGGCTCTTGTCATCATTGGGCTGTAGGAGATGGTGGAATATACACTACTTAAGTGATACAATGTAGGTTGCCACCACACTTTCTCCAGATGTGGTGTGTTTGATTTACAGAATTGTTGAGCTCCTGAAGATGAGATTAATAATGGCTTCTCTTTGCTGCTTGACATTTCTGGCACCTTGCCATGGTACGAACTGAAATTCTACCCCTAAAGAAGAGAGCTCAGGCAAAACTGTGCTAAGGCATCAAATCAGTACAGGAAAATCTTGAATAACATCTTTGCTTGATTTCTGACATTATTGCTAGAAATTGGCCTTCCAAGTATCCCTTGGACAGAGTGATGGTAGCCAAGAGCCGGATGTATTCTTACTGTGAAATACAGTAGTTTGTTTAGATGGCTGAGCAGGGATTAAGTTAATGAACTTAATGGCATCAGTATTTCAAACCAGGCTTGCCTTTCCAGTGTATCTTTTTGGGAGGGTCTGAGTGTATGCATATTTAAATTAATAAGGTTTGAGGTTGCCATTTAAAATCACACTTAATTTGATGACTAACTCTGTTTTACAAAGTACTTTCTATTCCATTAAGCCTCACAATGGAATATGAGTTTAACTGAGTTTTTTTGTTTATTTACTTGGAAAGTTTTAGAACAAGTTTACAAAATAGATGTTTAATTACAGAAAATGCAATATCTATAGAAGCCTTAACTGAAATGCCTTTGTGCATTTCCATACCATTGTTTTTAATGCAGAATTTTGTGTTAATGAAAAATTGACAAAATAGTGCCAATTTCTTGTTTTTACGTATGTGAAACAAACAACTGCTCTAAACTAGTTAGAAGTTATTGTACTACTTTGTCCTGTTTCCAAATGATTAGTCTGTTTACAATAAATCAGTCTGGCTAACTTTTTCCCCAGTGCTAATGTTATGTATAATATACAAGCTCTGAACAGGTGATTATGGGAAAGCATTTTTTCTTTATTTGTGGTAGCATTTAAAATAACGGCTTTGCTTTCTCTCCATCAGATTCCTGCTGCTGTGGCCTTTTGCACAATCAGAAATGGTACTGTAAACTGAAAACCAGCAAGTAAAATGTATTTCATCAGTTAATGGGGTTCGTTTAGCCTGAAAAGAAGAATATTAAGAGGGGAATCTGATTGCTATCTTTAACCACCAAATACATGATTACAAAGAAGACGAGAGTCAGACTCTCTCAAGCTGCACAGTGAAAGGATGAGTGGAAATGGTTGGAGGCTGCCTCAGGAAAATTACCATTGGCTACCACAGGAGTTTTGACAGTGAAGATTTGGACAGGCTTGGGGCGGCCCATAGGGGCTATCTGTGGGAGCTCCGTCCTTGGGGCTGCTCTGGGCTTCGGTGGAGAGAGCCCTGTGCAGCCTGAGTGGGGGTTGGACCCAAAGGGGCCTCCAGAGCCCCTTCTAAGCTTAACTTCTCATATTTTGCTTCTTAAAAGGCAGTTATGTAAAGTTTGGTTAAATTCCAGTTGGTTTTTTTTTTTTTAATTGTTACTATCTCAACTCAGCTTTCTCAATGTGAAGCCAGGTGGCATTAATTTGAAAAGATTTTTTGGTATTGATGAGGTAAACTTCAAGAGGGTTATGGTTAGGTAATAATTATTCACTTGCATATCTGCAGCAAAATTAACTTAAATGACTGAAGGCTATGGGAGAATAGAGTAAATCATCAAGTATGTATTTATTGCTAAGACTTACCTTTCTCTTCCTTTTTCCTCATAGTGCTGTGGAAGTTGTATTCCTGAGTACAGCTGTGCTTGTCCACGGGCATTTAGAGAAAATATTTATTTTTTTTCCTTTCCCCTGGATGTTATGACTGTTCTGTGACCCCGGGGCTGCTCACTCTCTTCAGAGAGGGCCCAGAGGAGAGTTTTCAGCCGGGCGAGGCCCGTTGCCCGGCCGCATGAAATCCACCGGCTGCCGCTTCTCGGACAGGTACTGTTGGGGGTGGGTTTTTTCCCTGATTACCCAGCTGTCGGGGACAAGCTGTGTGTCTCCTCCCCGGTCCATTAATTAACCGATCCAGCCTGACCGTTTCGTACCGCCGTCTCCACCTCAGCCCGGAGCCGTTGCCCGCCGCCCCCTCGCGCCGCGCCGGCAGGGGGCCCCCCGCGCGCGAGCGGGTAACGGCCGCTGAGGGCGGTGGCGGGCCCGCCATGTCAGACTCGGCCTGAGGGAGGCGGCGGGGACGCCCGCGTTCACCCCTAGACCTCGCTGCCTTCCTGCGCGCCGGGCGGCTGTCGCTGCAGTCCCTCCACCTCAAGCAGGAGGTTGCCGAGCACAAGGGCGGCACTTTGGCCTTCGAGGCGCAGGCGCCCTGGGAGAGCTGGAGCCGGGGCGATGAGGGGCCTGGGCCAGTCAGCCCCCGGAGCCGTAACGGGGTCGGGAGGAGGGGGACGCTTTATCTTGCACGGCTGTGCCTGGGCACGGTCTTTCTCTCTTACTGGGTGTCGTTGCAGGCTGATGTGTCTGTGGAAGGGAAGCCTGCCTGCTTAATAGACTAGTTTCCATCCCTGCCTCATCTGGGCATGAAAAGACTTCTTTGTTAATGGGACCAGAGCTGGATTCCTGTGCCTTCTCCATCCACCTTTCTTCAGTAGTAGCAGCCAGTGCATACCTGTCTAGGAGCTGCAATCGAAACAGGAAACCCAGTCAAAAAGAAAAAAAATGCCCATCTATTCCTACACACGATCATTCTATGTAACTAATTTATGGAATAGAATCAGTTGTTTTCATTTGGGAATGGTGGAGGTTTCCACAGGAGCCTGTTTAAACATAATATTCCTTCAGCCTATCTCACGTTTCTGGATAGGTTTAATTATATTAATACCAAATGTTATTCTGCTAGCTGGTTATTAGTAGACCAGCTCCATTTTTTCAGTGTTTCTTTTTTGAATCCTTAGGTCTTTACTGGTCTGTTACATCAAATAACCTTATTTCATAGTGTAGTTCTTACTCATAGTCTTTTGGGGTCTGTCTCACTGGATGTTTTGTGCAGTATCTCTGAATTTTAGTAGTTTTTTCTCATTTATACAGGATAGGGAGGACCATTATCAGGAGAGGTCATTACAGCTAGCTTAGTTGTTTTAAAGGTTTATTAGACAACCTGATTTACTTTAGCAAAGCTACTTACTAGCATTAAAGACAGGATACGTAAATCACCTAGTTAGATAACTTTCTCAGAACAAGGATTTTAGAATGTTTTCCCATGCTTTCACCCATCTTCTAGGCTAAAACCTGTTTTCATAGCACTTCAGAAGGAGGCGGTGAGGAAAACAGGAGTAAGGTAAAACTTGGTAATACTTTTTGTAATACTTCCTTTTGTTCCTTAATAGCATCAAGTGGAAGAAATCGTTGTCTCTTCAGTGGATGTTTATTGCATTGAGACTCTTTAAAGTGAGTAGTTCATATAGCAGATTGAGTTGATTCTAAGTAAATCACAGTTTTTCCTGTGTTGATCCATTAAGTGATTCACAAACTGCTGTGGTATCAGACCAAGACAGTAAGAATCTCAACAGCATTGAGCATAGATTCAGGATAATGTTAGTTAACCTAAGTTTTCTATTGTTAGAGGTATTTTATTATTTTATGTAGTGTTAAATGCTAGCACAAAGAAAGGTGGCAGGAAAAAAAAACACCCTTGTGTTGTTTCCACAAGTAAGTATTGCAAAAAATAACCAAGCTATCAGTTCCTGTTTCAGTGTTCATGAGAAGATTTTGCAAACGTGTAGACGTTTTCTAAGCCCCACATTGAACCTAAATGTAAGATTCTTGAAAATTTTAAGTCCAAGTTCAGTTTGTGAACATATGCTGATAACACACATCATTGGTATGTGTAAAAGTGCATAAGCATGTGCTGTAAAATAGAAAAATTATTGTGCTTAGAACTATGAAAGCTTGGAATAGAAAGTCTCTGCAACTTATCTTAATACAGTTCATGACTCAGATTTTGAAAAAATTTAACTGGATGCAAAAAATTCAGATTTACAGTGGAACACAGTTCTTTCTAAGAACTTTTTGTCAGTGACAGGTATTTGAAACCTCGTTTACAATACAATGATTATACAATTTTTTTTTAATTAAGTGGTATTTCTTATTTTGCAATATTCCTTAATAGAAACTATGACAGTTCTTAAGCAAACCTTCAGCAAATCTTTCAGCAAATGTAATCCAGGGACTAGTTTAAAATATTTATGGTTATGTTAAAAATTAGAAGTCACAGTGCCTCTTAATTGCTTTTATTTGAAAAATACTGTAGTTATTGAAAAGCAATAGTTTTAACAGTAAAGACTTGTGAGCTTTTAAACTTAGAAAACTGTATTTAATTTTCTTAAGTTATGTCAGTACAGAAACTGGACCAGTATTTAGAAATAAGTAATTTTTATTTTTTCCACAGAGACAGCAGCAAAGTAATTCCACTGGACTACATGGTTGTTTAAATCAGCATCCAAGTTCATTTTTATAGAGAATGCAAGGCATTGTTGATTCAAGAGAAGCTTGCAAATACTAGCAGTTAAACTGCTTAATTTTTTTAGGCAGTTTGTTTTTTTTAAAATAGACTATTAATGCTTATTCAGTGTTTATTAATATGTACAGCTTCATGTGTGTTCTTAATTATTGGACTTGTTTTTACATGTACTGTTAGTCTAATTACTTGTAGATGCTAGATAATGTATTTCATGTGAAAACGTGTAGTGGATAGGAATTAAGAACTTGGGGTTCATGTGAAAATAGTATCTTCCCTAAGAGTGCATAATTAAGTTATTAATATTTTTATGCCGATTTTCTAGTTTAGACAACTATTTTCTTACCTAATGACTGACATAAATATGAAACTTCTTTCCTGCAGTAACAAGAAGCTCTTAGCATGACTGGATTACGGTGAAAATAGAAGTACAAGAATTAAAGAAATAAATGGAGACAGATAAGGTAAGTTTATTGAAAGGTTTTTAATCTTAAATTTCATGTATTAGATTTTGAAATATAGAGTTCTCTTCACAGCATAACAAGTAGAGTCAACTGTTTTGTTAATACTTTAATATGGTTGTTTAGAATCTTATGTCTGCCTCAGGCTTGTGTTTTGGTCATTAGGTCTTCAAGGCTTTGTAGTGAAGCTGCTGGCAAAGCAGTGGTATTCTCAAAGTTGGTTGCAGACTGGCTCAGCTATGGAAGACTTGAAGTAATTAATGTGGAATGTTGTTTATGTTAAAAATTTAAATGCATTTAATATCTATTTATACCCTTTTATTACATTTAGAACTTACATCAGTCAAGTACTAGTGGCTTTAGGACACAATGTTTGTTAAAACAGAGTAAGAAGATGCAGCTTTTTTAAAAGAAACAACTTTTGTTCAGCTCGAGTTTTCTGGAACAGTATGAGAATCATAGGGAGAAGAAAGGCAGTTTTTCATCTGACTTAAAACAGATAAATTCACTAGGATCTCACGTTCTTGTTATGACTGAATCTATCCATGGGAATTTAACTGCGATGTGCAGAAGAGGGTTGTTTGCCAGCAGCAGTGCCAGTGATGCTTAATGCACATTGCCTGTTCTTTTAAGAAAACAGTATTAGGTTCTGGTAAGTTCTAGTGGTGAACAGGAATACAGCATAAATAAAAATATATACTTTAGATTATGTAATATGATTCTTCAAAAGTAACCCGTACCTGTTATAAATTGAGTCTTACTTTGCACAGTAAGAGGTCCTTAGGTTAATTGGTAAAATGACAGAACAATAAATGGAGATGCAAAAGCACAAATCTGTACTAAGAACGTAGACAAATGCAAGAGCATGAGTCACATTTTCAAACAGCTTAGCTTCTTTGGGAAACATGCAGTACTGAAACTACATGAAAGCTGATGCATAGCTGATTTTTTGCAAGTATGACAGGACATACAGTGAAAAAATGTTTTGGGATGTGTGAAAAGAGAAGCATTTATTTGCATAAGCAATTAATTTATGCAGTTACAAATTTAGACTTGGAGGTGGAGAATTCCTCCTGACTAAAATAATGTGAGTGATAATGAACAAATAGATTGTTAAAGTAAGGGCACAGACAAAACCCAAGCCTGAATTCCGAAAGGCACATGGACTAGAGCTGAAAATACAGTATAGAGTAAGATTACGGCAGGAACACTCTTGCTAAGAAATATTTTATAGAGGGAGATCAGAATTCAGCCATTCTCTATATAGTTTTCCTCACGGTCAGAAAGTGAGGCACGGTGCGCTTCATGATGCCAACAGAGAAAGTAGTTAATGAAATACAGCCACTTCAATGGCATTTTCAAGTATACCTTGTCTAATTGTATTTTAACCATACAAACTAAAGCAGCAAATACAAATCACATTTTCCTTTTTTGAAGCATAGGAGAGGTATGATTGTTTGGTATTTATTTAGAATTCCCAGTCTGTATCATCTTGATTTGCAGTAATATGTCCAAGTTTAGTCCCAGCTGCTGTTGGGACTGCCAAGAACTCTGATTTGTTATTTTGAATAGGAGGTGGTAATAGAGACAGTAGTGAATTCTGTGTTTGTTCTTTTATCTAGAAAGAAGAAAAGTTAAATATAAAAGTTTATATAACCTTGCATCTGACTTCATTAAAAACATGTGAAATCAGAGCCATGTTCTTGAATGTTACAATATTGAAAATAATAGGATGAGGGCTTTAGGTTTTCTCACTCTAAAGTAAATTGAATTAGTCTTTCACAACTAATCTCATTAGCTATGCAGTTGTGCTTTAAATTAACAATATTGATCATTGTTCTTCTTAGGCTGACTTAAGTCAAACTAACTTTATCCAAGGAGAAATGGATTGCTCTTACGCTTCCCATATTCTGTCAATACAATTTTGTTAAAAAACCAAAAGTTTTAAGTGGGTAAGCTGTTAAATGATAGGTTTGGCTCCAGCTAACTTAACTGGAGTTGGATTACAAAGTAATATTTTGTGGCTTACTTAGGTTATAGCTGTGTCATTTGACAAAATGTAGTAAACTCACCTGTTTAAAGAATGTATGCGAAAGCAAACTCCTTGCTGATGGCCTGGATTGTAAAATGAAGAATATAATTATGTTTTGGAAAGTAAAATACTGCTTTTGGAAAGTGGGGTAGACTGACAAATCAGTTTAAGCCCTGTGGTTTTTCACAGGACAAATGTGAAGCATAAGAAAAAGCAGGACACAATTTCTACATTCAATTTGTAGTGGAGGCACTTCTAAAGACACCTATTTATTCTTAAAGGCTTTTTCACTTTCCTGTTTAACAAGGGATTTAATGCCTCATTCAGAAGAGACATAGTACCAAAAACATATACTTCAGATTTCTGCTTTTTCTTGGACAACATGCATGTTTAAAAAATAATTTTACTGTCACAAAATACATTGGTATTACAAGAAATTCAGGCCCCGGGGTTCAAACGACCGTTCCTTTATCAGACAAGATAATTCTTAAATTACAAAACCAAAGGTAAGTGTAGTGCATAGTACTTCTGATCTCAAATTCTGACTTTAACAGTATTCAACTAATTACTGTATCCTAAATTGTGGGTTATACCTGCTCTTAGATCGAAGTGACAGAATTAGTTTTCACTGGAAGGTTACCTTTTCTCAGGGTCCTGTTGCAAGCAAAGTTCTACCAAGTTGTAGAAAGCAGGTGAAAATGTCTTGGAAAAGGGAATTTGTAGTCTTTCACTGGTCATTGTGCGTGTCATGCTCTCACCAATTCCAGAATCAACACCTGATCGGGAATTCTTCATCCTGGATTCCCCACAGGGGAAGGTATTTATATCCCAAGGACAATATGTAGGACCTTTCAGCTTTTGCAGCAGCATCTAGTAGAAAGGAGTAGCAGTGTAAGAATTCAACAGCTATCCAGGCTAAGCTGTGAAACTCCAGGAATGGAAGGATTATTTGATCTGGAAAGATGCATGCACATTTGAAATAACAAAAAGCAGCCACCATTTCAACAGTAATAGCATTAGTTTGTCTTGAGTACCAAAAAAAAAAAAAAAAGAGTCAGTGTTTTGAAGTAGAAATAGAGTTTAGCATCATACCTGAGTGCGAGGCATATCTTGAAAAGGAACATATCCATTGGCTAATTCACATGCTGTAATTCCAACACTATAAATGTCAGACTTCATATTATACCCAGACAAATCCTGTGAGAGAAGGAAAACTCTACTGGATCGCTGATGCCATTGAGCAGTGCTGACAAAAATATAAGTGTCTGTTTCAGGATCAGATTCCAATACCCTGTAATCTATACAGGATTGAGGCAATTAAATTGTGAAACCTCAGGCTTTATTCATAAATCGGATGGTTGTACTGAAGATGAGTTTTAGGATCTGCAGTAGGTAAAGAGATTTAGTACAGCACCACCTTACCAACAGCTTTAAAACCAGTTCTCTTCAGGAGAATTACAAATTCAGTACATCTACATTTTTTTAAAAGTTGCAGTTCGACAGCTTCCATTGCACTTCGACAAGCAGACTTGAGTTAGACATTGAGTACTTCCATTAACTTTGAATAGGAAAAAGTGTAATTTATACTAACCTGTCTCAATAGTTCAGGACTCAGCCAAGGAAGCACAGATGTACTAAACTTGGGGAAATCATATACCACCTTTGACTTTTGTCCATTGTTAACTAAACTGTAGAGGTTGTTTAAGCCAGAGAGAGAAACCAGCCCATCCCCTGAAATCAGAATGTGGCTAGCTTTAATATTCCTGTAATACAAAGTGGTAAATTTTAGTTATAAGAATTACTCAAAGCACTACTAGAGCAGTAAGGCTTTCATATTTCATTAACTTATACTGAGATGTTAGCATGGCATTCTATTTAGCAGATTATTTTCATGGAAACTCTTCACTCAGTAGGAGTTGTCTTTTTAATAGAGTGCCAAAAGAAAGGCGAGCTGGTCAGCAAGAAAAAACTGCCAGAAACAGAAAATGGAGAAGGGCCTTTCTTCCCTGCAAAGGGTGTAAAGTAAGGAAGCTCTTGCTACAAATCCTGTTCTCTTCTGCTTCAAAGAGACAAAGCTTTAAATAATATGCGATACTATTCTTGTTAAGCTTCTACAAACTTGGTTCTGCTGTGCTATTGAAAAAAATTGCTTCTGCACTGTCTCACATAAGAAGGTATATACAAAAAGGAAGGAGACAACACTTAAGCTGAAAATGAGTTTTGAAGTGAAACTAAATTCTTAATAAACTGGATGCTATTGACATTCTCCTACCTGTGAATGTAGCCGTTCTGGTGCATGTAATTTAATCCTCTGATTGCACCAAATAGAATGTTCCCTATCAAAGCTTCACTCATTCCTTCAGGAAAGTAAGTATTCAGCAAGTGTCTAGCTGAACCTGAAAGTGAAAAAATAACCACTAGCTAAGCCAAAGAAGCCTTGTTAGACTACTTGTCTATGCTTGCTTCACTGTGTACATTCATCAAGAGCAGCATTCTCATCTTCATATTGACTACGGTGCATCAAGAACAGTTGCATGGATGCAATGCTCAAGTCATGCTTCTGTTAACTGAAAGTCTATGCCAAACCTGGATTCAATCCAGACCAGTTTTCTCTTGGCAAAATTCAAAATTGTGTGAAGTCAAATACATCTCCCAATTATCTTTCTTCACGTGGTGGGTGTTAGGACTAAGGGCAATTCAGTGCAGTTAGAATACAAATCTTCAGTGGGGAGGAAGATTATGTACAGAAGACTTCTCTAAACAAATGGTTTGAGAATGTGGTTTGGTTTTTTTTTCTTCAAGACAGGAGAAGCTTAAAGAAAAACCTCTCATGGACCATGTGGTCCAAATTGTATTAGCCCTTCTTCCTATTCCAACACTGCAGTTAACAGTTCTTACCATAGGCCATGAACGGGGAGATGACCCAAAGCCAACTACCAGCTGTAAACACTGTCCAAAGCGTCATTACATTGGGATGCTGGAAAAAGTGGGATAAAACCACCTCATTCTATGGAATTAAATGAAAGTGGATGTGTTAACCACAAGATAATAGTCTTATTAAGAGCGTTAGCTACATCAGTAATCAGTAGAAAGAACTGTTCCCTGCGTACATTTATACAAAGTTGCAGGTGACGTGTATGGCCTGCAATAGAAATGTAAATAACTTGCCCAAAATTGCATTTGTCTGAAGTTAATCTAGTTTGCTCATAGTCCAAAATTTTGGTGTTAAATACAGAGTACACAACATGTTTGAAATAAACAGATGTACAATTACAGAAGTCTAAAACACTTGTCATTTGTTTTCTTCAGAAAGCAACTCTCAAATTTACCTATGCCTTCTATTTATATTCTACTCCTTTGAAGCAAAAACTTGACTGAAACGACCCAGCACAAGCACAAAGGCTACCTCTGTTTAGTAACCTTATACGTATTCATCTGTGTCTTCATCTGACTTGTGCAGAAATGCTGTTTTTTACCTGTAAGGCTTTCAAGTGCTCCTCAGAGCAATTTTCTAGGTCTGTGATCCTTACAGCAACTTGCATGCCTGTAGGTGTGTGCCGTGCAAGGTAGACTGAAGTTAAGTTGTTGAACCTCCGTCCTGAAACCAGAAGTGGCTACCTTAACATTGGAAAATATAATAATCCACCACATAATTTCCTTCATACTTAGATGTAATTTTACAGTTCTAAAATTGCAATTCATAGCAGCACGATCTTTTCTTTAAGAATGTCAAGAACTTTAAGTAGTTGCAGCAAAATATACCCAGCAAGTTAGTTAAAGCATGGCTCGGCTATTTTTAGAACAACTAAAAGCGTTTAAACATTTGTCAGGATTAGACCTCTAAATGAACAACACTTTCAGCATGTATATTCACATAACCTTGGGACAATCAACACAGGTAGCCAAGTGACAAGACATAATGTTACTTAATGCTGTATTGTCCACATACCACAGATTTAGAAAACTGATGTGCACGTGTAGAAACATCAAGAGAGAAATTCAGGTAATCGTTGATTTGTCTTATATCTTAAAGTAAGTGATAACTGAAACATGAGCAATGTTCTGCAATTTCTCAACTAAGGAGACACAAGAATAGTCCTAGTCAGCTGATAATACATTTTCCAAACGCAATATTTACCGCAGTTACCCACAGGAACAGGAAATACTGTAAGGTACACTTTTGTTACCTATTTCCAGCTGGAGTTCATAGTGAGAGACATTAGAAGAGCAAAATACAATCTCATTCCTTCCTGTAGATGGGGGAATCCAGTCTAGATCAGAATCAGCCTAATGGTGAGGAAAAACAGTTCTCAAAATTACTATGTAATTTTTAAACATTTGCATGTTTAAAATTAATGCAGAAATATCATAACTTAGAATGCTAAGATAAAGTACTCAAGTCAGAACGTTCAACCTGCGGCTTTTACTATTACACTGAGACTTAAGTTTTATGAGATACTGGGGTTTTTTTGTGCGCATGCGTTTGCTTTGTTTTTGAAGTGGCACAAGATTAAAAGCAACACTATAGTCACCTATAGTCTTCTTCCATAGTGGAATCCCGAAGTACTGTGGTTATTTTTGCTGTTAACATTTTCAGAAGTACCCCCTAGTGAGATTAATTTTAGTATGTACCAGCTTTGTATTTAACATTGCCAGTTAATGTTTCTATTTTCTTCTTACCAGGCATTCATGGGTGCTGCTCTGAGATAGCTCTTCCGGTCTGATTGATTCAACTGGTGTACGTAGAATACAGGAACAGTCCTTGAGAAAAGAAGCAAGTAAGTGTTAATGGAGCTGCTGTAATTTATTAAACATGACAGTGGGAAAACATCAAAAGTAGCCCCTATAAACAGGAGTTCAGAAAGTTTTCTGCCACAAGTCAGTCAAGCAAGGGGTTAAGAAACAGCACAGAGCACATATATGGCAAAGGCAGAGAGACTAAGCAGTCTCCTTCACTGAAAGTTGATTCAACAAAGTTTAAACATCTCAGCACTGTGGAAATCCCCTCAAGCAATACATTTCACCAGAACTTTTTGACATAAGGGTATAACTGGGTAACAAGGTACAACTGCCAAAGATTTTTAAATACAAACTTACCAAACAAGACATGGAACCACTTTAGATCAGGGGAAAAGTCATATATACCCATTTATCCTAGAAAAATTAAAGTAGCAATGTAAACTCGTACATAAGTCCTATGATAAAGTCTTTTTAATCACAACTGTGAGGCATTCCTCTCAGTTAACACATGCATAAAACCCCCAAAACTACAGTTCTGGGAAAGCCTGCTTCTATTGAGCCTATAAGCAGCATATAAATTTCAAACTCCGTACTGAGGGCATGCCATACACATTCCAACTTCAAGTTTTCCTTTTCGATTCATGGGTTTAGAGATCTTATCACCACTGCTGAACAAACCATTTAATTGAAAGTTAACTGCGTGAGCGCAGAAAGTAAAAAAGAACGAATTCATGAATCCCTGGCAGTTTGTCGGAAAAAAAAATAATTGTCTGTTGTTTTACAGGAGCACAGCTGTGCTAGTCCAAGCTCAGCTCAGCTGCGTGCAGCTGAACTAGCTCACAAAAAAAGCAAGCCAGAAGCAATTGCGCTTTACATTTCACAAGCGATAGAGGAAATGCTATTTTAAGGGACTTCAGTTAAAAAAAAAGAAAAGGAGGGGAACCAAGTTAGATAATTTTCACTTTACTTAGGCTACAGAATCAGCATTCAGACTCCCTCACAGTTCAGAGTAGCCATTCTGGAAGTCCTCCAGCAAACTTACTTTCTG
>JAHREE010000161.1:665707-703532 GCA_033628505.1 Tringa tobata
TCCCTTCAGGGCCGCGCTCTCCCTACCCTCCGGCCAGCCGCGGCACCTCCCGGTGTCCCGGGACACCGGCCGTGCCTGGCGCAGGCTGCCGGGCCGCGGCGGGCGTGCGGCGGCTGCCGTGCGGTTGGTTGGGGTGGGAGCGGCGGGGGGCTCTGGGCGTGAGGCAGCGCCCCGGGCCGGCCCTGCGGCGGCGGGGAGGGTGAGCCGTCCCTGTGGCCTACCCGCCGGGCAGCGGGGAGCAAATAGAGGATTCCCGTTCCTTTCTTGCGTGGTAACGGAGAGAGATAGTACGTTAAGTTTTGCCCGTTCGGTGTATGTGCTTAAACTGCTGTCACATGCCAGGCTCTGGCGGCGAATGGTGGCTCTGACGGCTGGCGTGACCTTCAGCGTGGTGAGAGTTCCTCCCTGCCTTACCGGTACCCATCGTGCAGGGGCTCTCCTTGGAGGCTTATGTTGCAGCTCTTAAAAGGCAAAGCTTGATGACGTTTAGTTGTGATCCTGCTTACCTATGGATTTGAGGGCAAGGAGATTTTGGCTTCTATCAACTTTTTAATCACGTTGTTATGTTTTGATCAGCTGATTAAACTGTGTAAGACTATGTCAGTAAATGTCTTCTATTCTGTTAGCCATCCCAGTCAAAAAGTGCTATGTGAAGTTGCATCCTTGCATTTTTATTTTTTAAAATGGAATCTTCAACAGTAGGCAGTTGCACACGTGCTTGGGTTTGGTTATGTTTCAGAGCTATTGTTGGCTGATCGTGAGAGTCTGATACAAGTACTACTATACTAGTAAATAACTTCTCACGCATCATAAGGTGACAGTCAATTTTAGCTTTGCTTTCAGAGACTTGTTATCTTTCAAAATACGTGTTTCTGAGTAAAAATAGGCAGAGTTCTTTTTAATTGCACCTCTGACACTGAAGCTAAATTGAAAAAAAATGCGATGGTCTAGTGATGTTGTCATCTATTAGAACTGTATCAATTTTTCAAATTTCTGTTATGAGTGTCTGAAAGTACGACTTAATGAGCAGAGTGTTGGAAAATGACGGACTTTTCTGATGATGGTTTGCCTGTAATAGATGGCTTGCTAAGATGAGTATTGTGTGGTAGGAGGGCTGTCCTTCAGGAAGCATAAACATGATTCATTGATTAATTTTCCAAGAAGATGCAAAAATAGCGTTTACATGGAGAAGGTTACAAAAAAGATGACAGATCTTTTTATCTAGTTAGATTGCTAGTGATGCTGTGGTGACTGAGTCATATAGATCAGTCTGGCTTATTCTAATAAATACGGAATTGTAACTGTTAAATGTTCAGCACTGGCTGGGGTATATATTAAGAAACTTAACTTCCTTGGGTGAATTCAGCTATGACTGAAAGCGTTCATGATTTCAGTTAACTTAAATACTATTTAAGTTCACTTCAAGTATACTTTATAGAGAACAAGCTTCAATTTTAAAAGAAGCCTCTAACAACTTTTATGATGAAGTATTAGCACCACACTTGCCTCAAGAGCATATATCACATTTTTATACTCTTTTATACCCATTTATACTAACCAATGGATAGTGGGTTTGTGACAGTTCTTATTTTTACTCTGAAAAAAAGAGATTGGTTCCCCTGTGATCATAACATTACTATGTGTATACATTACTTCTTGCAGGTAGACTTTTTTCTTCTGAAAGAATTAGGAATTGATAAAACTTGATAATTTCATGAAGGTAGCATTCAGAGTTTCAGATGAAGTTAGACTTCAGTTATGCATATGCTATTTTTACACTGTGTGCTAAGGGTGATAAAGACAACCTCTAAGCATGTAGGACTTTAAAAAAAAATAAATCTCGCTGTCAAACTGTGGTATTCAACAGAATACATGTATACATATACATCAAGCATATATATACTTAATGCATAGTTTTGCCACTTATGGAGAATACATATTATTACAAATGATTGACGAGGAGAAAAAGGAGTGCGGCGTGGCATAACTCTGGATAAAAAGGATGAGGGCCAGCTTCATGACTCCCCTGATATTCATAATCTTCTAAGAAGTGTTCTCCAGCTTCCCCTCAGAGCCCTTATCCCCTCTGCAAATTAAAAACAATCCAGGAGATAGAGGGAGGGGATGTTTTGTTTTCTCACAGTTCCTTTCCTATGCCATACTATTTATGGTTGAGGGTCTGTTGCAGGTTTGCTTATGATTATTACATGTGTTAATTAGGATTGTGGTGGCATACTCCTTTAAATTATTTTTTTTCCTTACGTGAAAGAAACACAAGCACTAAATAGATTTCTGTAGGGATAGCAATGGCTGAAAATAACGTGTTCAGCACCCAGCAAATGTTAATTGTGATAGACAAAGTTTGTGTTCACATAGATCTTATTTTTTTTTTTCAGCACATAGTCCTTTGTCCTTCATCTCATGCTACATAGTGTTGAAGGATTTGGACTCTGCCTCTGAGCACTAGTCCCAGGAATGTTTTGGCAGCAATTCAGGGTCATCATGTTTGCTATAAAAATAGATCTGTTTCATTAACCTTGAAATGCAAAGTATGTTTATTGTTATTAGCTGGCTTGACACCATTCCATTTTTAGAGATGAAAAAGTACTGTGTTAATGGCTTGATAAGGGTTTTTTTTTTTTTAATTGTATTTTACTTAGTAGTAAAATTCAGCATCCCAGAATAATTGACTCATTCAGTTGGCTTCTTTATGCAAAATGGATGTTGCCTTCTCTCTTAATCAAGTTAGAATCTTCTTTGCTGTTGGAATTTTATTTGTGTTAGTTGTGGCCTGATGTCTTGCATCCTGTAATTGTGCAGAGGAGCAGATCTAATTTAGTCTTTCCAAGTGGTTGTGAGGAGTCAATTGCTCTCAACAAATGGGAAGCAGCAAGAATAGCAGGATATTTATGTTTGAGTTTTCATGTTGTCAACATAGATGCCAATATTTTGAATGTGTTTTTAGCTTTTTAAGCACAAAGAAATTAACACATACATTTGTTTGTCTAAGGTTTCCACTTGTAAAAGCAACTCATCTCACCTTTCTGTAATTCAAATTTGAATTGGAGTTCTCTAGTGGTGGACTGTCTTCAGAATTACATTCTGAAATAAGATGGTACAACTTTCTTTTTAATCTATCTTGAGTTGTGGTGGTAGTTACCAAGAAAAAGACCATAATTTTTAATGCTTTATAGCTATTTCAGCTTTTATAAGGCTTTACTCAGTAGTACTTTTGCATGTTAATCTTGGCTGAGATCTTCTGACTCACTGAAGGAAAAAATAATAAAATCTGTCATGTGGTCAGGACAACTCATTTTTGTCTCTTTGCTAGTCAGATCAAATCATGTGTTGAAATATCAGTGTTTTAATGGAATACGTGATTTCCGTTATTTTAAGTTTTCCTTTTTTAACCTATACGCTATGACACCTTACCATTTAGTAGACAATTGATGTGTATTTCTTGTAATGCTTTTAACATGTTTTTCTAGCCCTTATATTTTTGTTGGTTATGCTTTAATTTTTGTACAGTTTAAATTGTCAGGTCTTGTTATATCATTGGTGAACAATAAGGCTGTTGCTTGGGTCATAAGTGATAGCCCTCCACGCTTTTTCAAAATACTTCTTGGTATGATTGGGCTCCAACATTGCCTTTCTTTTTGAGTTTCTTTTCCATTTCCCATGCACAGATGATCTAGCAAACTGTGGAGCAACTTGGATTCTGTGGGGCAGATGCAAAAGGCCTAGAACTAGTTCTCGCTTCTACAAGTTGTTTTTTTCTTTAGGGTACTATAGGTACTCCTGATTTTAGCTTACTGTTTCAAGCCATATGTGAAACACACATCATGGAGTGAGATTTAATTTAGAGAGCACAGAAGTACACAGACTGAGATAGATATGTGTGTATGTGTATAAAAAGTTGTCTGATATTTCAGTTTCTCTTGAGCCTTCCTTGAAGAAAGCCTCCTGAGAGCACCACTCCTGTGTACAGCCTGTCCTCCCATATTTGAATTCTCCTTGGTTTTTCCATGTTCAGCTAGCCTGTTTGTAAAAGACTCAAACATCAATGGGAAATTGGCTATGAGGGAGTAGGGGGACAAAACCGAGAAGTGCACGTAAGTGGAGTGAATATAGTAAATTGTCAGTAGAAATAATAATTCTATGAAAAGATTGAAAATAATACCTGAGAAAGTTTTCTGGCTTCTGTTTTGGACATGTCTTTCTTCACAATTTAACAGTTGTAGTTTCTAGACCATGTTTATAGCATGGTCATGTATTTTAAGGCTATGTTGTAAATTTTGTGAGTTTTATCCAAATGTATTTAATTGTAGCTGTAACTTGCAGAAGGAATCGGCCCTTAGGAAATCGTTTTATAGCTGCAGAGTAAAAGGGTCGTGGGGTCACTTTCAGGGTGGCACCGCACAGTGCGTTAGCTGGTTGAATTTCCAAAGAAGTTGCCCCATGGCACATGAAACTAAAGCTGTGAGAAGCATGGGAAATGTGAGCATTAACTTTTATGATGTTTGCTTATCTAGCAAACTTCTCAAAGGTTTTACAAATGCGGTTGCCCTTTCAATTCAATAGCTTGATGTTGGCCTGATGCTCTAGAAAACTTTGAGCCAAATGATTTATTTTCTTTTTCTTCCCCTTGCCCCACTTTGGCTGAACTGGGATTGACCCACAACAAGTAGTGTTTCTATTTTTGTGCAACTTAGAAGAGCGATTAAATCCAATTTTGAGAGGAAGTAGCATTTTTACGTTAATAAAACTGGAAGGGAAAAGATTCAATCAGAGGTGTGAAGAAACTGTTCTATGCCTATGAATTTTGTCTCTCTCTGTAGTGAGTCTTTTTATTACAAGATTAAATCATCTTGGCTGTGTGGATCTACAGCAGCCTTCTTAAGTGTCCTTTTCTGCTGTATTGAGTTGTTTTATATTGGTGTGTGTGTGGTTAGTGCTTTCCTGCAACCCATTTAAAAAACAGCCTCTTGAAAAAAGTCACAAACTGGTACTAGAAGCAGATATACATTCAGATAGCAAATGTTTTTGAAATCTGCCTTACTGTTTTTAATAAGTGTCTAATATGGATAATAATTAAAACTGGTAAATAAAATACATATATAAAGAAATAAATGACAAAGCAAGAAGATATTGCTCACAAATATGAGCTGACATAAATGAAAGAAATTTCTTTTTTTTTTTTTTTGATATCTTGCCAAAGTCTGGAAGCTGATGAACTAGCAGGCTCTAGGCTTTCTTTAAAAAGTTCCTGCACTGTCCATTTTGATCTTGTCAAATGAGAGTTTGCTACAGACAGAGATTGGGTCTGTGATTGTTGTGCTTGTGATGGGAGATCTTAGGGAAACTGTTAAGAGCAAATTTTAAATTAATGTAAGATTTCAAGAGAATTTTGTGTTTACTGAATGTAAGAGGAGGGGAAATGAGACTTTGTTCTCTTTCATTTTATATTTTTCTGTCATCTAGGCCTACTCTACTCAGGAAGATGATTGATCAGTCTTGGCAAGGGAGCAGCAGAATTTTTACTTTTGTAAGCAATTTTGAAAGATTATCCCAATTAATCATGGTAGTTTCATTTTTGTTTTAAATGAGTTCCTGTTGAAGAGGAAACAGAAATTTTGTCATGATCTACAAAGTAAATTTCTGATAGATCCAATTTTTAATTAACAGATTATTAAAAGGAAAGAAATTAAAGCAAATAGCCCTATAAAACTTTTGTTTTAACAACCAAAATGCTAAGAATAATGGTTTTGAAATCCTGCCTTAAGAATCCATCACTTTAAATAAATGTAGTAATCAGAAGAAAATTTCTGTTTAGTTGGAGCAACTGTCCTTTAGGGTGAAAGACAAATGCCTAATTTCCGTGAATGAACCTGTACACTAAGTATTATATGGAAGAGGAGGAATGATGTAGACAAATAGGTAATTGACAAAGTCGATGCTGAAGGTGAGATGTGATGTCTGTAGGGAAACAATGTATTTGTAATGCTACATTTTACATGTGATGTGTTAACTGGGGGTTAAAATGTTTGTTTATTTATTTATTTTTAGTTAAATGATAGTACAGGGAGGAAAGTCAGACTGAAAGAGACAGTCATATTAATTTACCTATCTCATTTGAAAGAGTGACATTTATTAAACTTTAGTATTCTCTTTGTTTAATTTCTAGATGATGGCTGAGCTGAGAAGCTTGTGAAACTCACATGAAATATTCTATAGATACTTCTACTGGTCTATAATAGTAGTCCAGATGAAATAAGAATGTCCTAAGATGGCAATAGATCTGGAGTATGAACCAGTCTACAGAAATGAGTTGATGCCAGATTTGTTAGTGTCTTGATGGCTCTCATTTACTCTGTCTCCAAACCAAAGCCATCTTTCTACCAAAGCAATAAAGGGACGATGCACAATCGGACTACAGAATGCTATTTCCAAAGAAGTGAACTGTGAAGAAAGGACTCATGAATTTTGATCACAGGGGCTTGGAGAGCATCTCTGGTAAGTTGAAGAATTTAACTGTTACAAATCCTGAATGTATCTAAGATGTTATAGAACACCAACCTGAAGACAACCCTAATTTTCACATTCTTTCTATTGCTTTTGTGATATTGCAAATGAAGAAAAATGGTGAGTCTTCTTAACTAGCTTGTAAAATCAGCTTCTGTTGTGAAATGTTGTTTGTAAAATTCTCAGTGTCACTAATCAACATTGGCATTTTTTCCATTGAAAGATATTGAAGATAGTCTTCATCTTTAGCAGAGATGTTGGAAAGCTAATAATCATATACCTTTGATATGCAGTATTTTAGCAATTTAGAATTAATCTCTCTCTCTTTTCGTAATAATTGTGAAGAGGTTAAGAGAGGGGGGCAACACAGGAAGAGCTAAACTTACTTTCCAGGATTTTGAGTATTGTGTTTCTCAGAGCATGATTCTGTATGGATGATAATGGAATTTTATATTGTTCCCTGAACCCTCTTAGTTGGGGATTCAGAACTTACAAATCAAATATTGATTCAATAAGTATTCTGAGAATTTCTCCAGTACGGAATAATTATTTTCAAATCTATTGAAAGTTTTTAAAGTATTTTATAGTATATAGAATGTATACTACTGTAGCAATATTAAATATAGGTCATATTTAATAGTAATGTACTATTACTGGCATTTACTCACTTTCAGATGTCTGCTCCACGGAGGACCTTCCAGAGGTAGAGTTGGTGAGCATGTTAGAAGAACAGTTGCCAGATTACAAGTTACGAGTGGACTCTCTGTATCTGTATGAAAATCAAGACTGGATTCAGTCCCCTGCCTGCCATGGCCATCTTCCTGAAATCACTTCTCCAGTTCGTGATGAAGACCCCTTCCATTACATGAGTGAGTATATTTGGGCCTAGGATATTTTTTTTCTTTTATTGAAGAGAAAGCTGTAAATATAAAATGAATGTTATTTTAATATTATAAAGTGTTCAAAACTGGAAAACTTTGGACAGGTGGAAGAAAAAGCTGAGTTCAGGGGAAGTGCTTGTAGTTCAGCACTACAATTCTAAGGGCCGACCTAGCACATCCCACAGCTGCCTGAACATTAGATTTCACGTAGAGATAAAAGCGGGAATATGTGATAGTGAAAAGAGGCAGGAATCTAGAATTGCACTAGATTAGATGTAATATGAGAGGTATGGAATATGCAGCAGCTCTGTTTTCAGGAACATTACTGGTGCTGTGGTTCTTTTGATGATGTTTGTCCTGATGTTTTGTGTCAATGTTGCTTTTAAAATGCTGTTAATGGTTTCGCTAAAGATAGAAATGGTGTGAATGCCACATAGGTGGGCACTAGACCAGTGTTGGTCACTGCCTTCCAGTTTTGAGAATGCTATATAACTTATCCTTAAACCTAGCAGATCATAAGAAAGAAAATGGACAGCTTCCAATCACACGAAGAAACCTTTAGTATGTTAAAAACCAAATGCATAGAAGGCTGCCAAAAGAACTGAACGCTTACTTGTCTGTAGTTTTAAGTGTTTTTGTGTGAAAAGAGAAGAATGATTTGTAATCACTGTAGAGAAACTGGGAAGTTCTGTTTCTTCCATATATTGGAACTGTGGGAACAAACCACTTGGGAGAGTGAACTTGGTATTTCTATACAATCTGTAATGATTACCTCTTCCTTGTACGTGCCACCTCTGCATGGTGTACATGCCACCACTCTGTAAGGCTTTTTTTCTTGTTTGTGCTTTAAGCCTCCACCCAGGGTATAATAGCAAATGAGGAAGTAAAAGTAAAATATTATCTCCTAAAAATGCAGTACTCAACAATTTAAAGCAATCTTATCATCAGCTGGAACTCTTTTAACTGTGGAAAGCACTTTGAGTGCCGCTTAATGCTTATTGCTCAGTCTGTTTCTGATAATAATATTGCAAGCATAAATGATTTTTTTTATTTGAGTGAACCCTTTTGTAATTCAGTGGAAGCAGTTGTGTAGTCAATGGGTGTGTACTTTCCCTAGTTTTAATTATAAAGAGATGGGATCAGAGTCTGTCAGTGCTGGAGGGAACTTTATATCAAATGTAGCTCTGCTGAAGCTCTCTGGTCAGCATCCAGAGTTTCAGTGTGATGAAGCACAGGGCTCAGAGAGGAGGAATTTCAGTCAGTGTGAGCCTGCATTTGCAAACTGCAGTGAGATGGAGGGGGATTATCAACAATGTTGTAATGAAGACAGTCATGTATTATTTGGCTGTCAAGGTACTTCAGAAAGTGGTGTCTTCTTCATTCACCCAGTGAGTTCTTTTTAACTATAGAAAGTGTTCTGTGAAAATAATAAACTGATTGTGGGAGTTTTTTGAACGCTTGCCATAGATGCTTTCTTGACATTCTCGAAAATAAGCTGTAACAATGACTGACACTAAGTTAAAATAGAACTGATAGGCATAACATATGAAACTAATTCTAACATTTAAGTGCTGAGTCATATGTGAACTCAAATTAAATAGGTTTATGTTTTTCCTAGAAGTTGTCCAAAGAGATTGAATGTAGTAGTCATCATACTAGCTTTTTTGAGCCCAGTAACTTAGAGGGAGATACTGGGAAGGTCCCAGACAAATATGGGTATAAATCAAGATCTAGTTACAATAATTGCTGAATAGAATGTTAGGTGAGATTTGCATGCTTATTTCTCTTGACTAGAATTGGGAATAAATGTGACAATTATGCTCTTGAAGTGTAACTTCTCGGTTTTATGTGTATATCTCACCTTCCCTGTATATATATGGAAAGATTTTTATAACTTTTTCCTAAAGAGAACACTAAACTCATGGTTTGAGTGAATTTGTAGTTGACATCCAAGGTAAAAAAAAAAAAAAAACCAAAACCAAAAGTTACTGCACTTGAGCTCCTCCTCTTTTTATGGTTGCTGCTGCCTATTAGATCTGATGACCAGGTGAGTTTCCACTGGCAATGTTTTCAGTGAGGTGGAAGAATATTTTCTGCTTCAACTGTGGTAGCTTAAGAAGCCCTGAATTGCAAAATATTTGTCTTTGGAACTACTTTGTATGTGTGAATAAAGGGACATGGCACAACATAACAAGAATATTAACCAAAATGAAGAGTTTCTTGCGGCTTTCGCTTGGCAAGGTGAGTGAGGAGAGATTGCACATTTGCATGTTCACAAGACATAATTATAACAAATTGTGTGTAATTTTGATCCCGTACATTGAGAAAATTACAAAGGTTGTATAGAGCTAAGTTTCAAAGCTGTTAGTTCTGTGATTTCATTTATCAGAGAAAATATATTTGCTTTTGATTTTAGAAAACTACCTACCTGAGTAATCTTGTGTGTCACTAGTGTAAATCTTTATTAAGGTGACTTAGCACTGGATAGAAACTTCTAAATTGAAATCACCTGGTGGGAACAGTTACCACAGGAGAGCTGGCTGTCGTAGTCTGCCTGTAATGGTTAAAAATCACGTAAATATGTGCAGTGAACTTTCCAAATACTAGTAATCCAGATGAATTTGGAGTCCCCTCTCAGCAACCAATATCAGCAACCAAGCGGTACAGTAAAATTGACCCCCCAAATCCATGTTATGCTATTCATAGATAGGTACTTTAAATTTTCTAAAGAGTTTCTGGTTTTGCCTTGCTTAGAAATACAGTTAGTGAATGCCACTGCTGCAAGTTCAAAGCTCCTAAATACTTGAACAGATGTGTTCGGTTTTTATGCCTACTCATCTACTTGATAAAAAGCATTAGATTTATTTTTCTGTAAGTTGTAAGAGAAACAGTTCAGTAAACCTTTTTCTCCTGTATTGTTCTTTCTGTTCTCCTGTCTTTCCAGAAAGTTTCTTTCTATACTGAAATGCACCTTGGTTTTGTTCCTAGCATAGACTTAGTGTTATGTTTTAACAGGTTAATTCTGGACATTATGTATATAAAGGACATACATAGCATATATATATATCATAAGTAAATAAAGTTAGTGTGCACTTCAGCTTGGCACTTCACTGGCTCATCACTAAGTGTGGAGTCCTCAACAAGAACAAAGAAAAAAACTGGGAATCAATACCACTGTGTATTCAGACTATGAATCAGATTTGAACAAGATAGAAGAGTAAAGGAAACCTTCAGAAATAGATTTAGACCAAATTGATAGTAATCTCGTTTTGTAGTGCAGTGATGATGGAATTAGTTTCAAATCACATTAACTTACACCTTCAGTTGAAGGAGTTACTTCTATATTGGTTAAATTTATATTGCTGTCGTCTTTATTTTCATGACACTGATTCCATAAAGCAAAAATAGCGGATTTCTGTTGAACTTGGGCAAGCACAAACATCCATCACCTGCAAGTGAGATGTATAAATCTGCTTCTGAAGCCACTTATATTTAAATGGTTCTTTAAAAGTTCTAAGAAAGTTTTAATAATGTAAAAAAGATGTTTACACATGCATTTATTTTTGGTGGTGGTGAATGCATGCAAATAAGTTACCTATTTCTTTACATTTTAATTCTTTCTCCTCTTTGTTCTTTTTTTCCCCCCATATCTTTCATTTTCTGTCACTCTAGCTCTTATTGAACTTCCTTCCTCCTCCTTGGCTGGATCTCACAAATTTGCTCAAGGTAATTAAGATTTCTTCTGTATTAGCATCTTTTGTTTCTCAGGACAAGTGCACTGTGTTGTGTTCAGGGTTGTTGAACATTCTTCATGCTTCGTTTATTCTTGACTAAGTCCTGTTTTTCAAATCTTACTTGTTCTTAGTTTTTTAATAGTTTTACAAGCTCTTCAAACTTCAAAGTCACTCAATCAGTAAGATAGGATTTACTGCTACATCTAAATTGCAGACATACGTTATCCCATTTCTTTTTAACTGTTTCTAAGATGATCAATCACTTAATAAATATGTTTTCTGGGGTCTCCACACTTCCTGTGTGTAGCTGTCACACACACTAATGGGAATTTTGTTTCAAGGGTAAAGTCAGCAGGTGTGTTCAGCTATATTTCGGTATGCTCCAATATAGTCTTCTCTCTCACCCCACCAGGCTGGATGGTTTAACAGTTTACCTGTATTCAAAAAGTTGATCTTAAGAGATTTTTCTCCTTTTTCTAAATTTGAAGGATGAGCGAGCACCTCAAGTTTTAGGTAATATTGCTGAAAGTTGGAAACATTTAATCCCTTGTATCACTCTCCCTAAATGAGCATTGTTTCTTATTTCCTGAAGTTAAGATGCATTTTCATAGCCTCCACTAGTTCATCAATTAAGTAGTGTATTTGTATATAAACATCATCCTCTAAGTTTTTAGCTTTCTAAGTTTAGAGAAGCAGTTGTCTTGTACTTAAGCTACCTCAGTAAGTATGTTTTTCTCTTCTCAGTTCTTGGCACAGATAATGTGGAGCAGAAAACCTACAGTGATTCTGACATGGTCAAACATCTGTTAGCTGAGGTAATGCTATTAAGTCTCCATAATGCTATGTTAATATATTTGGGGATGTGTTTGAGGAAGGGTTTTGTTCAGCTACTGGAAGTTTTGGTTCAGTTGTCTTCAGGAGCTGCATATCAAACAGAAATGAGAAGCTGCCCATTTCGTTGCACTGTCTTGGAGACAAAGTTTGGCAAAACTATGGGCACCCATGGAGTCAGTGAGGTTTAAGAAAGAAGCAGCTTACTTCTGCTTTCCTGTTGCTCCTTTGCTTCTACCCTCTCATCATTAATCAAGTTAAGCAGTCTGTTCTGTAGAAAGTGTCACTTGAAAGACCACAAGCCCAAGTATATGTGGCTTCTTTGTATGATTCAACACAGCCCATATAACCTCCTCAGTGCTCAGCACAAAAACCCAAAACTGTCTCCAGCTTTGGTGCTTTCTCCTCCCCTTGTTACTGCAAATGACTGTGGAAGAGAATGTGATTTATCGAGAAACGCATTTATGGATGTGTTCTGGATCCACATGATGAAGTATTAATCATTGTTCTAACAAAGTTGATCCACTTGAGGGTGAAGGGGGATCTCAGAGTGGTGATGCATTAACCAATAGCCAGGAAAATCTATAACTACTCTGAGTTTAACCCTTACCTGATGAAAAGCAGATATTTGTTCTCATTTTGTGAGCAGAAAGATCGGGACCTGGAACTGGCAGCTCGAATTGGACAAGCCCTCCTTAAGCGAAACCATCTGTTGACAGAACAGAATGAGGCACTAGAAGAACAGTTAGGACAAACTCTAGATCGTGTGAGTAATTATTTTTTTTCTTTTTCTTTCCTTTTTTTTTCCTTTCTGTTTCTTTTTATAATGGCAATAAGAAGATTAATAGAAATATATTATTTCATTGCAAAAGCAGGTGATTGCTGCTCTCAAACTACAGAAGTATACTTAGATGTTATTCTCCTAATTATCATCGTTCAATCAGCTTTCTGAAGCCAAGAATTGACTATGAAGACTGCATATTGTAATTACCGAGAAATTATGAGAGCATTTGGTATTGTTATAATTTACCTACAGCAGGGTTGCATTTTCAAAGTATTTGTTTTGACCATCAGTCTGATATCCCACCATTAAACTAAGAATCTATGATCTAAGTCAAAATAAGTAGCTGGTATCTGGCAAGACCTGCTACATAACAACTTCAGAGGCAAGGAAACAGCCAGAAAATGAGCTCGCTTAACGGGGTACTTACAATAAGGATAAATAAGTAAAATGTAACAAAAACTGAATTCTGCTCAAGAGCTTCACTCCAGATCTTCCTTTAAGTACATATTCTTGATCTAATCTTTTCCTTGTTTGTTTTTTTTTTCTTAAAAAAAGAATTAAATAGTTGACAAACAATAAAGTATCCCAAGTTTTTTAACCCTGGGGTCAGCAGATGTAGTCTAAGTTACAGTGAAATGGATTCAGCTGCCCATATTAAACAGCATGCTGGTAATAAACAATAGGACAGCATAAACTTATATATTCCTATAAACATTTAGATATGCAAAATAGAATTTATCTAAATGAGATTTGTTTCTTCTCCTGTTTCTATTTGTCCTACATTTCATTTAATGTATGGACTGGGGGTACTAGTCTATACATATAAATAGATGTCTATCAGTCCTTTTCTCCAGGAAGTTACAGTTCAGAAAAATGATCATAATCAAAATGATAGCTGACACGTTAAAATATAAACATATATCAAAGCACATGGAAAATTATTTTGAAGTAAACTATTAGAAAAGTACATTCTGTTGTTCATTCTTGTGTTATCTTAAATTTTCAGTCTCGCAGTGTTAAACTTTTGATTTTGTGAACTTCCTATAAAATGAGTTTGAATCTTCTGTGCAAATATAAATGAATCATGTCCTGTGAGCTATTTTTAAATCTCATTTTAGACTGGAGCAGTGATGTTCCAAGAGGCTGCATAAACAATATCGTGTAGCTAAGGTATATTTCACGAGCTAGTGATCTTTTTTTGTCATAGGTTAACCAGCTGCAGCATGAACTGTCAAAGAAGGATGACCTGCTTCGTATTGTTTCGATTGCTTCAGAGGAGAGTGAAACAGATTCCAGTTGTTCCACACCACTTCGTTTCAATGAGTCTTTCAATGTATCACACGATCTGTTGCAGCTGGATGTTTTGCAAGATAAACTCAGAGAGCTGGAAGAAGAGAACCTTGCCCTCCGATCGAAGGTATATCTGACTTACAGTGTATACCATATATGCTGGATATGAAATAAATCAGGATGGTTAAAAAAATCCAGCACCTGGGTTTCTCTTGAAGCATGTGACTATTTTGTATCAGTGCATACAAATCATAGCCAAACACTTTCCTTCCACCTGCTGTATCCTGCTATTTCCTTCACTATTCCTCACTATCTCCAGAGTCCTCTAGTAGTCCTTCCTCAATGCCTTTATGGTATGTGAAAGAATATGGGAACATACATAAGCACCCAGCAAAAGTACGTGGACCCATCAGGCTCTCAAGCTTGTGCAACCTGTTTTGTTTTAAATCTGACTGTGATTAGTAGTAGTGTTTTGGAAATTCCATTGTATTGCCCTTGCATTTTGGTCAGCTTATATTCCATACTAAGGGCTAAAAAGCTTCTACTCAAATTCTTTTGAAGACATACTTAGTTTTGACTATGTGATTAGTCTCTGTATTTTAATTGTGTATAAAACCTGGATACAAGCACTGTGCCTTTACAAGGATAGAGACTAAATGGCCAGACAAAATAATGGCTGTAAAAGTCATGGAACCAACAGCAAAGGTTACAAGAATCGTAAGTCTACAGATGCAGTGTCTTTCCTTCAGAGGTGGAGAGTGGAATTTTTAAAATAGGAGATTGGTTAAAAGTGGATTCTTTTGTTGTTTTTTAAGAAAAGGGGGGTATTGTTTGCAAGAAAGGTGGTTTTTAGTTGGGGGCGGGGGTTGTTTGGTTTTGTTTTTTTTTTAATGTGAGCCTTTCCCAATATAAGCTTGTTACAGCAATACAACAGAGGCTAGATGAACAAAATATACTCTTACCCTTGTTTTGTCTCCAAAATATTCATCCTGAGATGCACATCCTTCCTAAAACTGCCAAAGACCAAATGGATGTTTTAGTAGTGCTGTAGGAGAAAAAAGAGAAGATCACACTGCTTTTATTATGCTCTTAATCCTATATATGATTTTCAGAACTTTACAGACCAGGGATTTAGTCTACATCTGTGTGAAAAAATGGAGTTGAAAAGAGACTGATATCATTCTGTGATACAACATGACCTTCACTGACTTGAAATAGCCTCAATTATGTCAAGCCTATATTTGCTTTTGTAGTTATTTTCATGTGACAGCATTTTGTAAAGCAGTGTGTTTGCTTGCACTTGTGTAGCTGTACTTCTACTTGCTTGGATAATCTTTAAACCCATTTCCTAAGTTTTACAGTGAGTCTCTTATGGGCAAACAGTCCCAAATATAGACTTATCTGTGCAAAGCTTAATATTATAATCCTCACCATTGAAACAAAAGTGGAAATCTCGTATGCTCAATGTTGTTTTCTGGCCCAGAAAATTTAGTCTAAATAGACTAGTTGGGGGATATGGAGAAAAGCTGTTCTACTGAAAGCTTTTTGGTGCCATAAAAGATTTGACTTAACGTCATTCAGTTTTCAAGATTTCTTTGCCTTAAGAAGGTTTGAAGCAAATTCAGTTGTTTACTTCTGATTTACTTTCCTTACCAAATCACATATTTTTGCAACTTTTTTTTTATTAGAAGTATGAGAGAGAGAGGAGGTTTTGTTCATGTGCCTGTGTGTCTTTCACTTAAAAGACCTATGCAATTCAGGGAAACGGGTAACGGTGGAAAAAACGGTTAGAAAGTATGACCAGATGCATAGAAACTATAAAGATAGATAGAAAGGAGACTCTTCAGTTGCAAGAATTTCAGAAATAAAAATTTGTAATGTTAATATATGTGTAGATAAACTGAAATTGGAATATCAATAATTTTCTTGAAGGCTTGCCATCTGAAGACGGAAACCATTACATATGAAGAAAAGGAACAGCAGCTGGTCAATGACTGTGTCAAAGAGCTCCGTGAGTATTCAGGCTCTATCTTGCAATGGCAAAATGGTATTTGTGTAGGTACTAGGTATCCCATTCTTAGTTATCCCTGAATGCAAAAATGAGTAAAAATTCAGTAATCTATACCAATTATTCAAGTCTTGCTCTTTACCCAAGTTCAAAATCGTTTCTTTATTTCACCAAGTTTCACTCTGACATTAAACTTCAGGCATGTGTACTGTGTTTAGAGAAGGAAAATGAACACAAAATCCAGTGTTCATAAAGCTCCTAAACTGAAGCCTACAGACATTGGAAAATAACATAATACACTTCTTGAATAGAGTACTCAGCACACATGACATTGAAGTGTACTGGTGCATAGACTCTTAAATGCTCATTCTAAATTACTATATATTTATGAACACAGTTTATTTTTTAAATATATATTATAAGCCAAAGCATTTATATTGGCAAGTGTTTTAATTTGTCTAGAACAGTTGTCTGTATTTCCTTTGGGGACTAGTTGTCTGCAAAGAGTTGCAGCTATTATTATACAAATGCACGTGAGTATTCTGAAACAATAAGGAATAATCATTTTCCTTATGTGGTGATTGTGTAACTCAGTGGTACAATTTTTCATCTGTAGTCATTTGATGTGTACCACTTCCTTTGTGCATAATAACCTTAAGCTTATATTTTAAGATTTCTTTTTTTCTGTACAACCACCATAAAGAAGACCATGTTGCTGCTTGATTTTTCTTGTTCCAGATGACCACAAAATACTATGAATTGATATATAGCTGGTTGTTAATTTACTCCATTCTCTCTGAGAAAATACATATAATTTGCAAATATAAGTTATTTCATATAAGCTCTCCTATATTCCTTCAATGAGAGTATCTGTGCATTCTGTATTGTCCAATTCTATATGGGCATGCTAGGTAATGTAGACTGACAGAAAGAGTCTTCTGCCAAAGGGTATCTAGTCTACAGCTTTAAAATTTGTGTCTTCAGGAAAAAGGTATCTAACTGTGAGCTTAAATGCCCGCATGCCCATGGACAGGACCTTGTTCTGCAGCAAATTGGTGAGGTACAATAACCACTAAATTTGTAGCGTGACCTTTATGAAAGATTGATCAGACTTCGCTATGCTTTCAGGGCAAGTATACAAGCAATACTAACCACAGAAATATATTTCAGCTTTTTGAGTTGCTTTGTCATCTCACTTGATGAAGTGCTTGCTTGAAAAAAAAAAAAAGAAACTGGAAATTGTATGCAGTGGGTCTTTGGAGAATAGACAGTGACCAGAGTCAAGAGCTGAATAAGTGTATGTTACACTTGACAAGGTCTGACAAAATGCCTTTGCTTACGGAGAGTGGTAGTTAATAACAAGATCAATTCATAGTCTGACTTCTTCAGCATATTCCAAGTCTGGCCTTGGTCATGAGCCAGTATGTCATTTGAAATCGTTTATAGTAGCTTACTTTGTATTTTATTACAGTTCACATACCTGTGATATGTATTTCAGGTTCTGCGTACTTAGCTCTTAGTATTTTACACCTGCATTTGAAGTTAATGCTCTTTCTCCTTCTCCTCCCCACCATTTCTCTTTATCATTTCCTTATGGGTGTTCCAAGGGGCCTAGTCTCATGTAGTATGAATTGATTTCCTAAGGGTATTGGTCTTTTTGCACATTGTTGTCGAATTTCACTGATCTTTTCTGAGTTTTGGGTTTGATTTGGTTTGGTTTTTTGTCACGTGTTGGGAAAAGCTCACTACTAAGTTCCTTTTATGTTTTGTAGGGCAAACAAATGCTCAAATTTCCAGAATAACAGAGGAGTTGTCAGAGAAGAGTGAGGAGTTGGTTCGCTACCAGGAAGAGATCTCATCCCTCTTGTCTCAGATTGTTGATCTTCAACATAAACTCAAAGAAGTAAGGGAATGCTGATGAAGAGTGTATGCGCGTGTGTGTATGTGTGCACTCGCGTGTGCACGCCAATGCTTACAGAGGGTAAAAGCTGACTCACAGGCCAGGGAGTCACACTGCAAGAGAGTGGATGTTTTGGGAAAGCGTGGCAGAGGATCAACTCTTTCGGGGAAATTGGCTGAGAAAATGATGAGCACCTTTTTGTGCTTTCAGCATGTGATTGAAAAGGAGGAGCTGAAACTTCACTTACAAGCTTCCAAAGATGCTCAGAGACAACTGACAGCAGAGGTACTGAAGGCTTCTATATATATGTTTAGATAAATGTTTAGAATACAATACAAGAGAAAGAAAACTAAGAGAGAATGGGAACTATTGTCCAAACCACAATGGTTATATAGGGATTTTCAGTTTTCATTGTGATTGGAGTCATATGATTGGAGGAAAAGAGTAATTATTTTTAAGTCAACAAAATATTTCCGTAGTTCACAGGAATATGAAAAGCAAGGAAGGTGTTCCAAGTAGGGAGGTCTTATATTCTTAGTAGTTACAAGAAAAAGACCATTTTAGTGTGAAGATTACTGATTATATCAGCAATACTGTCACTCATTAGATTTTAAGGAAGTTCTCTTTTTTGCTTCTTTTGTATCAGCAGTTACTGTATTTCCAGTTTTAAAATGTATTTTCCTTTGGATTTTATTATACCTTTTCATCTTTCAAGTCTTAATGTGGACTTCATTCTTCACCACTAAATGCATAGCGGGTGCTATGCTGACCATTGTGCATTCCAGAGGTTGGCACGTGCTGTGCAGTTGGAAAAATGTTGCAGTATCGAATCACTCAATACAGGTTTCTGTAGGAGCTAATTCAGTTTAATTCTGTCTTTTCTTTGAAGCTGACTGGTATCACGTGGTGTCCTCTTTTCTCTTTCAGCTACATGAGTTGCAAGATCGGAACGCAGAGTGTCTAGGGATGCTGCACGAATCGCAAGAAGAAGTGAAGTTGCTGCGCAGCAGAGCCAGCTCTGTTGCTTGTCGCTGCCACTCCCAGTCATGCGGAGCATTTCCTGTGGTAATAAGTACCGCCAGTGTGGCATACACCTTCTGGCATGTATGGCCTGTAGGAGCACACAGCTATAGGAGTAAAACAGCCCATACAGGAGCTGCAGCAGGAGCTATTTTGTAGCAGGCAAAGGACCTGATGTAATGGTTTTAGTCCTTTAATGTGTACACTTTTGAGAATTTGATATGTTAAGAAACTAATCGTTCACTTGCCATATTGTGATACTAACGTTATTTTTCCTTTTTATATGCCTTTTTTGTTAAATACGGGAATTGGCATGTTCTACTGCTAGTGCTCAGTTGTGCTAGTATATTGTTCAACGTTGATGTGAATTTTATAACTTGACAGTGTTTCTTTAAGAAACAAAGCATCTTTTCAAGAGTTCAAGGAGTATTTTTCTTACTTTATGTAGTTCATGATGTAATTTTATATCCTTATCTTATAAGATTCAATTTTAAGCATCGTCAGAAATGCATGACCCTAGACTAATTGCTAGAGATGACTAACCCAATGGAAAAGGGTTAAAGTCATTTATTTTCCTCTTTTTGTTAGTGTCAGGTATGTTTTTATTACTGTACTCTCAAAAATTTCTGGGCTGTGCTGGGAATTTGTCAGGTTTTGGTTGGTTGTTTTGTATATAGAGAATCTCTCATGTATGTGTTCGGCCTTGTAAGAAGTCGTCTTAAAATCGTAGCTGAACTTCAGAAACCAACGTAAACAGTACCAAGAAAAGACAAATGTTGCTAATGAAAACTGAACCCATACTGGTCATACATAGGTGGAGTTATGGTGGAAAACTACCCCCACCCCCCATGCCCTTCCTTCAGAGACTGAAGGGTTTGTCCAAAACATACTGATACGGGGAAACAAATGGAGATTTTTTTGAGTATTTTTTTAGAGATGTTTTCTGCTCAAATTTTTAGGTGGAAGATTTGAACCTAATTTGTCAACTCTTCTGGTTTCCATTTTTCTCTAGGATTCCCTTGCAGCAGAAATTGAAGGGACAATGCGGAAGGAACTGAGTCAGGGTGATGAATCTGTTCTCTCCAAGCAAAAGTATGTCTCAGATCTCTATGGGCTGTTCCTTTATTTTTCTATGTGCTTGTATTAAGTAAGGTGAAACTGATTTCTAGAAATCTATTCATGTGAATGTTCCCTCCATAATAAATTTTGTACGTAACTTAATAAAAAAAAGGCTTTTTAGTATTTGGTAATTTTTTCAAATTTCAAACCTACTATTCTTACTTGATTCTATGAGGAATTTGGGAATTTGCTAAACGGATATTGTTTCATTCTTTAATTTATGAGATTTTGTATGCAAATTCTCTGATGCAGAGCACTAGTTTTATCCCTTTTAATGCTTATAGAAAAATTCTCAGGCAAATGGAAGTTATAGCTGAAAGACTGATAACAGCTTCCAAAGCCCTGAAGACCTGGTCCTGGATCTCTTACTTTAGAGCAAGAAGTAATAAATTAAATATATGGTATACGCTTCTGAAAGTATATAAGAATTAAATAAGTAAAATACATATTCCTATATGTTCTCAAGTGATTATCAGTAGAGGTTCAGCTCTCAGGTTGACGTAAGTGGTAATTCTGATATTTAATAGAGTTGTACTACTGAAAATATGAGTGTCTTAGGCAATCCTGGTTTTATGGCTTAAATCTTTTTAGTCTGGTCTCTGTAGACTTTTGAAAGTCATGTTAAAGCTTCTTCTTTATTACGTCTTTTTCAAAATGCTTCTGAAAACCACATTTGTTTGCTTATCTTTTCTGCAGGGGTCAACAGAAACGAGTATTTGACACTGTCAGGGTTGCTAATGTCACTCGTGGCCGCTCATCTTCCTTTCCTGCACCATTGCCAATCCCTGGATCTAATCGGTCAAGTGTTGTTATGACAGCAAAGCCTTTCCAGTCTGGCGTACACCAGTTGGAGACCCACACACAGACGACCCAGGAGAGCAGTTCTGAGAAGTATTTGAAGTAGGAAATACAGCCTGTTACCTTCTTTCTGAACTAACTGATTCAAAACTTAACCCAGACTGGGCCTTTGCTGTGTAAGAGAGAAATAGTTAATTCAGTGGTCTTAATATCTATTATTATTTGATGTTTCTTACAGAGACAGTCATAATCCTGGCCAGCCAGGAACCCCTGGAGACAATGACTTAGTCGTGGCTCTGCACAGACTCTCCCTCCGTCGTCAGAACTACCTGAGTGAGAAGCAGTTCTTTGAGGAGGAATGGGAACGAAAAATGCATTTGTTGGCTGAGCAGAAAGGAGGGACTAGTGGCTGTAGTACACCGACAGAAAGCTGTTTTTCTCTGGGTACAAACTCAGAATTCACAGATCTTTCTGCCAGCTCTAATAATCTCCGTGTCCTCCTACCAGAAAAATTGCAAATTGTCAAGCCTATTGAAGGTAGGAGGCTGATCTTCCTTCTCTCATCGCCAGAAAAAGATTTTGCATTAATTTGCCAGCTAAATCATTGTTGGTGTGTGTATAGTTAGGTATGATAGGCAGTAAGAAGTAGTAGCATTTGATAGGCTGTGTGCCAACTATCTCATCAGTATCACTTTCTACTTGGCTTACTTGGCTTTCTTGTACAGTGCTAATTGTTAGACTTTTTCTTGGCATTGCGCTCCAAGTGCACCACGTGTATCACAGTGTCAGCACCAGTTGGCTGGAGTTGTTTTGGTCATGAATGCTGGTAACTCAATACAATAGTAGGTGATGGCTCTCTGAGACTTCTGTCTTTTTCACACCAGGATCTCAGACCCTTTTTCACTGGCAGCAGCTTGCTCGACCCAACCTAGGCACCATTCTTGACCCAAGACCAGGTGTTGTTACAAAAGGTTTTACCCCTCTGTCTGATGATACTGTATACCACATCTCTGACTTGGAGGAGGATGATGAAGAAGAAGGTGAAGGAGGTATAACATTTCAAGTGCAACAGCCCTTTGCAGAAGACAAGAAATGTACAGTGGCAAAGCCAGCGGCAGGGATTTTCCTACCACCTATTACTTCAGCAGCAGTACCACTCACTGGTAAGAAGCAGGATTAGTGTTTTTACCACTTTTTATTCTTTTTCAACATCTTTTTCTCGGTGGAAAGTATTTGAACTTGAGACAATGCTGTCTTTGGTGTTTTTGTTCTTTACTTAAAAAAAATAAATTAGCAATGATAATAATCTTATCTTAAGCTTTGCTTTGATTAGCCCTTTTCTGTCTTTATTTTTACCCTCAATTTCTCCACGTTGCAGCCTCAAATCCAGGGAAGTGTCTGTCTTCCACAAATTCTACGTTTACCTTTACTACCTGTAGGATCCTTCACCCATCTGATGTCACTCAAGTTACTCCCAGGTATGATGATTGCTGACATCCTAAATGTTACTGCATAGGATTAAACGGTTGCTTTCTGGCTTCTGATACATGGTTTTAAAAAATACCAAGGATTAGATGTTATTCATACAAATAGTTGTAATTACAAAGGGGAAACTTGAAATTCTCTAGAGTGAGAGGTAAAACAGGTTTGGGCAACTTAAAGGAAGCAAATTTATGCTCTTAAATAGCAAATGCCTTGTGTATAATACCTGTTAAAAAAAAAGAATTTGATACTGCCATAATTCTTTTTTTCTGACTGTATCATAATTTTTTAAACTAAGTTATTAGGGGATATCTATGTTGATATAGGTGCCTTAGAAAGTAGATTAATTGGTACTTACATCAAAACCTCTCTGTCAACCTAGTATCTAAATAATTTGCAGAACAATAATTCTGAATCTACTATAACTGAAACTGTCACAGCTAATAGCAATAGTTTGCTTTTTCTAGAGCCTTCTGTATACTGAAAGGTAAGTATAAAGCAGAGCAGGTGTAAAGATAGCTAATGTGTGCATCTTCACTCTTAAATTTTTATTTTATTTCAGCTCTGCGGGTGCCCCATTTTCACTTGGAAATGCTGGCAGCAGTATTGGAAACCCAGTAGTGAGCACTCCAGCTGTGTCTTACAGGCTTAGTATTGGGGAATTTCTCACCAACAGAAGAGATTCAACTACTACCTTCAGCAGCACGAGCAGTCTGGCTAAACTTTTGCAAGAACGAGGCATCTCTGCCAAGGTTTACGATAGCCCCATATTAGAAAAATTGCCTTTGCTGCAGCCCCCTCGAACTCTCCCTATTCCTTCTACTCCACCAAATTCTCCCTCACGTTCACCTTGTCCTTCCCCTCCACCGTTTGAGCCTCGAGTACATCACTCAGAAAATTTCCTGGCTTCTCGACCAGCAGAAACATTCTTGCAAGAAATGTATGGCCTAAAGCCGTCCCGAAACGCTCCTGATGTAGGCCAGCTGAAGATGAACCTAGTGGACAGACTGAAGAGGCTGGGTATTGCCAGGGTGATCAAGCCCCCTGAGCCACAGGACCACAGAAAGCATCAAGGGCCAGAGGTTACCTTGCAGAGGCAGGACTCAGCTGTGTTTCTAAATGCAGGTAGCAACTTAATGGCAGGACTGAGAAGAAACCAGAGTCTTCCAGCCATGATTGGAGCGTTGGGAGCTCCAGTTTCCACACAGTCATCGAAAATGGATATCCTAAAGGAGGACTGACTGGTCTGAAAAATGATTGACTTCTAGCACAGTAAATATTGCGAGGGACAAACATCCAGTACAGGCGTTGTTAGATGTGTTACGGAAGAGTTGGAGAAGGTGAGTGCATGTTAAAGATGTAAGAGAGAGAAGCGTTGGGATCAAGGAGAAAAAGAACGTGGCTTGGGTTTGAGGAAGGCAGCTTTTGTGGAAGATAGGAAAGAATAAACCAAAGCTTAGTTTTGAGACCCCCTTCAGCATCTGTCTTAATGTAAGCAAAAATAAAAGCCCATTGTAGACATTCTCAGTATTTTAACCTTTTAAACTGTAGTAATGTCTTGCAGATGCTGTTCTACTTTTTTCCACCATACAACCATAGTATTTTACTAGTTGTTAGCAGTCAGGCTGTATCATTTAAATATAGTATTAAAATAACTGTCAGTCTGACCAGCATTATCGGTCCAAGTTCCTCTCTGTAGCAAACAAATATGAAAACTTGGATTATTTTTTTTATTCTTGTATTTTTCATTTCAGAAACTACTCTTTTGAATTCCTCCCCACTTTGGGAAGCAGGGGAGAGAACCTGTAGCTCTTTGTAAGAAAACAATACTTCTGTTTACGAACACAGAAAGTGGTGGTTAGGATTCATATTTTAAAAGAGTGCAGTTGTGCTAGTGAGGTATTAGCAGAAATTAATTGCTTTCCAGAGTGTCTGAAGCACACAGAGGAAGGAGCAATGAATAAGAATTAAGAAGCAGAAAAGTATGTATTAGGGTGAAAAATTCAAGCTAAGAAATCTTTCCAAAGTGTGCTCTGCATCTTTTTAAATGAGTGTATTTTTGCACACACACAAAAAAAATCTCAGGCACATTTCATTGTTGCAAAAGGAAATAAAATCTAGGTGCTTGATTCAGGGTTTATTTTATTTGACATAAGCGAAGAACGTTTACTTCAAGACAAGTGTCAGAAATTCAGTAACCTGACTCTTCTCTTGACAGGCAGACATCATGTATATTTGAGAGTTCTGCAGTAAACTTCATGCCTTTCATTCAATTATTTCTGATTTTAGGCAGGATCTTGTTTAAAAGATTTCATCAAGAGCAAAATTTACCAGTCTATGTTCAGAAACAGGGAATTGAAAGTTAGCGTTCTTTGTAGCATTTTAATGAACGTAAATCAATATTGTCTGCATTGAAATCCTGTGTTTTGATGATGGAGAGTGGTTCTGAACCTGACTCTGAACAAAGCTGAGGCAGACTTTCCGTCTCAAAAGAGAAGTCCATTTTAGAAATCTGATTTCTGAGTGATAATCAGCAAAATATTACTGACCATGCTGCTTTTATGCTTCCTTCCCGTCCAAGGTTCTAGTCGTAAGTGAATAATCTACAATAGATTTATAGTATAACTTGAAGAAGAAAAAAAGTTTGCCCAAAATTCCTCAGAGGAATGGGTCTTCACTAGTGACCTGAACGGAAACAGGTTCTTAATCTTTATGTAATTTTTCACTGTACCTATCAACATTTTAAACTTATTTCAAAGTTTAGTTCCCATATTAGATAAAACGGTCAAAGTTTACCTTGCTTGTTACAGTGTCTGTGGGACATAGCTACTACCTGTCCGGGCGTGTGGTGTGAAGCATCAGTGTAATTACACTGATTTGCATTTGCCATAAGGCACATCTACCGTAATTGGTACCCTTGTTGCTGCAGGGTTGAGCGGAGTAGGGCAGGAAAAGAAAGCTTCTTAACCCGCTTTATAGGAAATTTGTAACGTGGCCTTTCTGCTTTTCCAGTACTATAGATCTTGTGATGTGACTCTTTGATATAACGGTCTTTTTATGTAAAAGGAAAAGGAGTAACCACTGCAAACTTGCACAGGGATTCTTAGCAGAAACTTGTCTGTCAGCAGCGCACAGAAATATTCAGGAATTCCTGGAGTTGCCTTTTGCTCTCTAAGCAAAATATTACACTTATAAAAGGTGAATTTTATTTAAAATACTATATACGGGTTAATTTTGGTTTTTAAATGAAAAATATTTAATTTCTTCATATAAGTATTTATGTTTGTACGTACTTAGCTGTGCATGGGGTCTTGCCTAGCTAAATAAGGTAAGAGTGAAAGGAGTGGGGGGAGGCAATTTTGCTTTCCAGTGAACTAAGACGGGTACGTCTGCTGCATATTTGTAACTTCTAGGGAAACAACAGGAATGAGTTAACAAAAGATTAGACAGTTTGGTGTCAACAGAGAAGTGTATAGCATGTCAAAAGTATGTCCATTTTTATGTGTGTTTATTCCAGGAATACATGTAAGTTACAGATAAATTTTTGAAGGTGTTACACTGTGTTACTAACTAGCTTCGTGTGATTAACTCTAGCCATTGGGTCATTCTGTGTGTTATCAGCAGAAGTAGCAAATCAGCTAAATCAGAATTCCTTTAGCAGACCAGGTTTCAGTTAAAATTAATCTAAAAGCACATTAATTAAATGCATGTTTCTCTTTGGGAAGCTTCCATATTCCATAGCCCAACAGTATAAACTGGTTCAGTTCAAACAATACTGTAGGTATGTCGAGAGGTTTGTTCGTTTTCTGTAGGATGATGTAGCATCAGATACTTTAACCAAGGCAAAAAGAAAATGGAAGGATCTGTATACCGTTGTGTTTGCATCTTTATCTGGTTGCTTGAGCCCGTGGTGCAGCACTGTTGAAATTGTCACATGTTTAGACCTTTGGAGGGTCACGTGCATTTTGTACATACGTGCCTAGCTTGCAGCAACAGGGAAAATTGGTACTTCCTCCAGGTTTATTATTTTGTGCCAAAACCTAGAAGACAAACTTCTCTGAGTAACAGTTGTGTTTCTGAGAACATATTAAAAGTTGCCATCATTCTAGGAACTGATTTGGCTTCTGTTGCTTCCCATGGAGAGGAGACAGACTTGCATGACTAAGATAGCTGAGATCCTGCACAAGAACTTTTGATTCTGCACAGATGTGATTTGGTTGAGTGGAAGGTAGAACGAGAAGGAATGGAGAATTACATTTCAGAAAGGTTCTGATAATCTTGCAGGTTGGAGACAAAAACAGATGCTAGAAAGGACTTACTCATGCTTGTGAAAGTTGCAAGAGACAGAAGGATATTCTTGTAGTATCTACCTTTATTAAGATTGGCTTAAACCAAGCACAAATTTATAGCTTTCTAGTTTCACTGTTTTTTATAAACTCAGTGATGCCTGCATGCTGAAAATACCTGTGATAAAAGTCTACAGGAGTCAAACAGCAGCAAAGAGGGAAGGAGAATATTGAGCTTGAGCCTCATTTGGCTGTTACATGAGGGGATGACACACAGTGTTTGAACATTCTGGGAACTTCATGGTGTTTTTTTCCATCTGCTTTTTGCACTTACTCTTGTTTCATAGTGGAATGTAAATTTGGTAATAAACATGTATAATATGCCATTTTTCAGTATATTTGTCATCTTGTGTGGTTTGTTCTAATTAGGCTAAAATTTAGTGATTGTTATACTGTAGATGAGCTTTGTGAGTTGGTGCCTGTGCAAGTGGTGGCTGTAAAAGCAGAGAAATTGATTTAGAAACTTGACCTGGCTGTGGTGGGCTGTTTGCTGCTGCGTTTATACCTAAGCAGTCAGAGGCAGCAGATGCGCAGTACAAGCTGCCATCTGACTTTGCACAGTAAATGTGCAAAGCTTAAATCTAGAACAGTATGCTTACAGAGCATCTTCTGCTGCAGTTTGGCAAGGCTTTTAGTTGGGAATGAAGAACAACTTATCAACCTCTAGAGAGAATATCTGAATGTGAGCCTCACTTTAAATGAATGTCTTCATGTTTTCTGGTACCTTGGGGTTTTTTCTGTGTGTGTGATTGCTTGAGTTTTTTTCCTCCTGTTATTTTAGAGCAGCTAGTATGTTCCTCTAGCATTATAGTGTTCGACAACACTGTTGCTATACAACAGTGTATACAACAGCTATACACTGTTGTTTTTCCACCCCAGTAGCTAATGTTATGTCAGCCCTCTATATTTGTGATAAAACGGGGGTAGAGATTGAAACCAAGCTACTTACCCTTGAAGAGTACTCCCTTTGTGTAGGTCTCACTGAAGTTCTCTTGGCACAGAGGTACCAAATTCTTGCCAGTGGGGTCAACCTGGGGCTGCGTATACCATCTTCAGCACAAGTCCCCGTGCTAACATTTCAGGCTGGAAGGTTCTGATCATTTCCCCAAAACACTCGGTTCCTTCAGTGGTACGGAACGGGAACACCAGCATCTGGATTGCAAGAGGTGTTGACCAAGTTTCTTTCGCCAGCAAGTAGGTAACTTGATATTCCTTGTATTTATGCGTGAGTATTTCACATGCTTGCATTTGTATCTGCATGTTCTCAGAACAAAGGCCTGTGTTACCAACTTACCTAATGATGATACAGACGTGTCCCACACTGGAGAAGCACTACAGCCAGAGGCAGCTAAATGGCAACAGAGGAACCTTAGATACTGGTTGAGTTGGGATTTCTGACTACATGCTCTCTCTGTATCAAAGCTGTTCATGGTGCGTATGAAAAAAAAATGCAGTATACAAGTTTGTGTTGAACTCAAGATTTCAGCTGTCCTGAAACACCTGAGCCTGAGGAGTACAGCTGGCAGCTGCTAAGAGTGTATGTGCTGTGTAAGAGTTAGGGGAGAATTTTTTTTCCCACCTCTTCTCTAGCACTTGGGATGTATTAAGGATAAAGAACTGGACCTTCTTTGAAGCTGAAGGAAAAAAGCCAGAACTAACCACTAAAGCTTAGGTGTGCCTGAGGAAGGTGCAAGGAAGAGCTTCTGGGAGAAAATAGGTTTATTAAACCACCTAAATCAATGGGATGTTGGCAATTCTGAAAAGAAATTCTGGGGTAATTCTGCACAGATAAGACTTGGAAACGCCTTAAGCTCCTTTCTTGTTTTCCTTTTAGTTGGTCACACTGCTAAAAAAAAGATTTTTGACAGTATTCCAGGGGCAAGGGCCTTTAAATAGCATTTTAGACAATGGAGAAGTGAATACAAATAAGCCCTTGCTTGGACACAACTCAGTGGTTTCAGATGAATTCCTAAACAAGCATCAACAACTATCTTGGAAAATTACTCCTAGAATTTGGAAGCACAGATTTGCCTGTTTCTGTAATTGCTTACTGCCTCTGCCAGTTGTTAAGGTTCTAATCATTCTCACAGTCTGTAATCGCTCTGCCCTTATCTTTGCAGACACAAACTGGTACCAAAGAGAGAAGTATTCAGCAGAAGAGTCCAGGGAATACCCTGTAACAAGGGTGTAACAGAACAAACCTCTCATTCAGAACAAAACAGCAATACTAACAAAACTTTAGCTTCTACTCAGAGCTTATAAAAGTCCCTGTTCTGTGCGCGTACTGATCACAGGAGGCAATAGAAAAATGTTTTTAAGGAGCTGGGTACTTACCTAGCTTATCTACTTCTTCTTTTGCTGTGCCTAAAACTGAGACTTGAAGATCAGCAAGGTAAGTGAATACAGGATAACTGGACATCTAACAAACATTGATTCTCACTGTCACAACTACTCTACGTAGAGGATACTCTAAAATGCAGGTCACAGCCACGTCCTGCTGAGGATGCTGGAAGTCCAGGACTTGACTCTTCCTTGAGGTGTACCAAGACACTAATAATGAATGATTTTAAGTGGTGGGGAGAAGTAACAGAAGACACTGATGTGAGCTGATTATATTCTATAAAATTTGCAGTGCTCCCCCCTGTTTATTTTGCAAAAGTTAGGCGTAAAATACACACAGCTTCATAACAGTTGTCTTAAAAATTTGCATTGGAAAGATATCTTACTAAACCAACAGCAACACAATATGGCTGATAGAGGACACTTGAGCGAAGTTCAGTTAGCAAAACACAATATGGAGACCAGCTCAGAGATGCTCTCAAGTATAAAGTGTCGTATTAACATATTAACACTTATTTCTTAAGGCTTTTGCTCCTTGGCTGTACTTTCAATAAAAACATTTGCTCTTGTGGTAAGAGCAGACACTGAAATTCAGTCTATTGTGTTTTACCAAATTCTTAGCTGATGCCAGCTGATCTAGGCTGCTGCAGCTCCCTTTGCCATGCAGTTCCCTCCCATTTAGTTGACAGGAAAGATGAGTTTTTTCCTCAACGTGAAACTTGGCTGTGGCATCTGCTTCTCTGCATTCGGCTCACAAGTCTTTCTGCTCACCTCTTGATTCACTGCTGTTAGGATGGTGAGAATATCTTCTCCACTGCAAAAACACAGGTAAATTTTGTATTAGGGAGGCAGTTAACAACAGAAAAATTACTACATTCTCATATATCTTGATCTATACCAGTACTAATGGCTCAAAGTACTCAGGCTTCAAAGCAGTTAGCTAAGCTGCTTTGAAAAATGTGCATGGTGTTGCTGTGTCCTACATTATTGTTTTCCCTTTGAGCAAGCATTGCTACTGCATATCATCTACCTCTGCACCCAAATCAAACTCCTGTCATTCAGAAGGAAAATACAGGTGTTGCCAAGAAGAAGCTTAAGGAAACATAGTTACCGAGGACAGCTTTCCATCAGGTGCTGGCACAAAGCCTGTATGTACCAGGTCCCCCGTGTTGGGCTTCTGAAGGAAACGTGATCTGGGAGGGTAGCCATGCCCAGGAGGAAGTCTGCCTCTGCGGGGATGCAGTCGAGCTGGAATCTTGCATCTGTTTCTACAGAAGAATCTTGCTCTCCAGAATCTGTTTCAATGGTCACACCTTTCTGGCAAGCATCACCTTGGCAGGCCTGAACAAAAAAGACTTTTGGTTTTCCAGTAAGCGAGCGGCAATTCTGTCCAGTGAAAGAAGTGGTCAGTTCCTGGATAGGTACTTCCTGCCCATCAACACCATATATAACACCTTTTTTCCCATGAGACAGGATACAGCAAACAAAACAGTCTTTGTCCTTGTGGTCTTTGTGCTGCTGGATGCTTACAATCTCACGGATTTCCTTTGCAGTGAGGTCTTTGTGCTCTTCTACGGCAAAATGAAGCTTTCTAAAGACTGTTTTCAGAGCCTCTGGAAAGTAAACAGAAGGGGAATTGGAGCCATTTCATTATATGAAAGTTGGAATCTGCAATTGCAAATTGCATTTCTAGAGATAAAAGATCTTTTCAATTCTGCTGCGCTGCTATCCAGGTGGTTGCATTCCTGCTCTGAAAATAATCTAGTAGCGTAATTTCTAATCGTATCTCTACTGAGTTCCCTTAACTCTCATTAAAATCTTTCCTTGCAATCTTGCTGTTTAATATTTCTTCTGTCTGGAAAGCATGCAAAACTGTTAAGAAAGCTGTATCTCTTTCCCCCACCCACTTTACAGCTAGTCCCATCATCTCTCACTGCTCAACAGTGCAGTTGCTTTACCCAGGAGTAGAAGGCACTGCCCATTTGGGTAATACCTGTGCCACGGGAAAAGAAACCTTGCATTCTGACTAATTAAGTTGGAGTTCAAAAGTTCAATTCAGTCTGGGAGGCCCATTGATGGATTTTATCTCGTGGCATAGATAGTGCAAATACACCCGTATCACAGACCTGAGGGCCTGCAATGAGCTATGCTGCTGCTGCAAGACAGCCTGCTAAAATCAGGACGCCTGAATAGTAAGGTAATGAAGTCCCTAAATTCCAACATCCCTTCTGCCTTTTTTTTCTTCTTTTTTTTTAAGGTTTATGTTAAACAACTGCCCAATTCTAGTTCAGCAGCAAATTTGGTTCTGATTCTGCATATTTCAGAAGTAGCATGCATAAGGCTGACTCAAAGCTAGCCTAGCTTCTAAAGTCCAGGCTGAGGTTGCTAGAAACTCAGTAAAATAGCAAAATGCTAGTGAATTGTTCAGAGTCAGCCAGTAAAAGCTCGACAAGTTGATTAGGGTTTGTCAGTACAGAGCTGACTCAGCCACTAAACCAAAAGTATCCCAGGAAGGGAAGACTGAAATTCAGACCTTTAGTACAGAAAAATAAACTAGGTTTCTTTTTTTGAAGATACATAAACTCATCTTTGATATTGACTGTACCTGCATCCACGTCTGTCCCATTCCGGTCCTTCAAGTTTTTGGGTTCCAGCACTGCTTCCCTGGCTTTTGCAAAATTGTGATTATTCAGGATCAGGCACACTCCACGGGGTTGGCTAGTCATTTTGTAAGCTTCGAGCTTCTGAAAAGAAAGTACTGGTGAAACTATTACACTCTCCTCCAGGTGCTTCTCAGCCCTTGCTAGCAGCACAGCAGGGCAAACAACCAGCTGGCTTTCTCTCTAGGCAGCTCTCCCTATACAGCGTTGCTCCCAGGACCTGGCAATGCACTGCCCCACCACCTTTGGGACTCTGTGCACAGCACAACAGCCCTCTGCGGACCCACAGCATCATGCTCAACCCACACGGGTTGAAGCTCACCCGCTTCATGCCCAGCCATCTGCCAACTGCCTATTTCCTGGTATAATAAACTCGGCCTGTCTTGCTACCCTTGCAAATGTCTCTGAAGTTTTAACACTGCAGTAACTGCTGCCTGTGACTTAGTTTCAGCATAAAGGATATTACAGTGGTGCATTTTTCTTTTTCTAGACAGTGCTTTTAACAGTTGGGCTTTCATAATGACTGTTCACCCCATGGAGGGATGATCTAAGCCAAAATGATGAGGTTTCTGAGAAACAAACCGCCTTACCTGGGAAGATTCACTCCAACTGCCAGGAGAATCAGGTGACATGGGTGACGCCAGCCATCTGGCATGGGCTGAATATAGACAAAAAAGTTTAAGTACAGAATGTAGCACTGGAGAAAGGAGAAAAGCTCTGTTCTTATTCTCTGTCTCCACAAGTACCTCCTGGGGTAAAACTGTTCTCTGAAAACACTGAATTGTGGTTGAACAGCTGTTCCTGTTAGCTACAAACCACTAGATAATCAATTTAAAGGAAGTAAAATGTATTGTGATCAGTTAGTAGTAACCGGATACTTGATCACTTTTTAGAGAGGCACCTGTGTAAAGAAGTGAGATGCAAGCAGTGTAGAATCCAAGAGCTGAAGAAGAGTGAAAAACCTAAGCATTAATTTTTTGAGAGTTTCCATTACCTTCAGGGCCTCCTGTGCTGCCCCTCTGTTTCCCTGTGATGAGCATCTCTTCTTCACCTGAAAAGCATTCATTATTAGTCCTATATGATATCCATATGCGACTTCAACAATAACTATGGGAAAGAGGCCTTTTTGTTTTGTTTTACCAAATAGGTTTAATTCATACTCTTCAATTCTCTTCAACAGGCTGATGTTAATCTCTGCACAGAGACGCTTCAGGATACTTAGGTTGTCTTCTCCCAGAATCCCCTTCTTCTCCATCTCAATGAAAACGTCGAGCATTGTCTGGGTAATCAGAGAGGTAGTTGGCTCTTAGGGCACATCCATGCTGCCACTGGGAGGGATGTTGCAGCATGTGCACCTAAGCCTTAATGTACTGACAGCACATGTGACCCGGATAATCAGTCCAGCTGACTGGTAGCTCCATTGAGACCTCAGCTGAGTCAATTAAACCTAGTTCAACAAAATCTACAAGTACTGCAAGTAAGCACACTTATTTCCCTTCCACAGCTCAGAGCTACCAATATGTAACAAGATCTAATCCAGGAGATCTAACGATGATCATACAGGAATATATAATGTCATTTTTAACGAATGCTTTCATTCATTTGACTTCCAGTGGCTATCTTGTGCACTTAACTGAAAAACAAGAATCACCATCTTGAGCAATGGCAAAAATTAGTATAACCATGCAAGTATGGATATAGAGATTGCTCTGATGCAAAAGGGGACCCAAGGGACAGGGGCTCTTGCCAACAGTGAGTTGCAGAGCACAGTGGTCACCCCAACAGAACACCTATCACTAGATGGTCACAGTCTCTCCTCTAAGAAAAGAGGGAAAATGCTACAAGAGTTTTCATTAGACAGAACAAAGTACCCAGCAGTCAGAACTGCATGCTGAGATACTATTTAGAGCAGCTGAATCTACCGCAAGGCTATTTATAAAGTCCAAGCTCTTGGGCCTTAGCCTTGGTAAGGATCTGCTGCTTAGATCTGTATTTTCTGAGTTTGGAAATAAAAAGAACAAAACCATAAAGTAATAGCCACAGCAGGTGATTTTAAGTGTTTGATAATGGCTTAGAAAGCAAATTGCTCGGGCAAGATGAGTCAATATGCTCATCAATGTCCCCGGTCTTACATTGATCAAAGCCACCAAGTCCTTTAAGCCCCATATGCTACATGGACATGAAGGGCCTCTGTGCCTGGTGCAGGGTTGGCCCATGCTCTCTGCACTGTGACACTGCTGCAAAAGCTGCATACACACAAGTCCCATATGCACCGGAAAGCCTGTAAATCCCTTTCCAGGTGCACTATTTTTCTTATGGTGTTTTCACCATAAGAAGTCATAGCAACCCAAATGCCTCTATGGATTACAATACAATAATCATTAAAAAAAAAAAAAAGGATTAAAGAAATTCTTACAGTCTTAGGGTTCAGCTTGCATTTTGGTAATTCTTTCCCCAAAAGAAACTTGAAAGAATTCAGCTCATCTTTGGTGATGTCTTCTGACAGCTGAAACAGCAGGTATCTAGAAACAGAAGTAGAGGACACTGTTTCATCATGTTCCCAAGCATGTCCCTTCGTACAATTTAACACCGTACTGTTGAACTGTCCCCTTCGTCACCCCCGACCCTTTCCAAGCAAATATCCCCCTTTTTTTTAATTTTTAAAGGGGGGGGGGGGGAGGAGATGTCAGTGCCAGAATAGCCTGAAGTCAAACCATTTTCAGCTGCAATTAAAAAGATCTCAGTTTTCCTAAAATCAAAACCACGCTGAAACTTTCTGGAGGACAAAGACTCGCACCCAGCCACCCACCGCGCCGCCCGGCCAGGGGGGCCTCGGGGGCTCCTAAGCATTTCAGAACGACGCGGCTTCAGTTTTCACCCTTATACTGAGCAGAAATTTCAACTTTCCGTACGGCTTGTACCCGCTTTCTCTTGGAAGACGCTTGTGTGCTTCCAGGCCTTAGCCTGGCGGTCGGTAAAAGCACCGAGCACAGCAGAAGGGCAGCCGACGCCGGAGAGCTGCCGGGAGAGGCTCAGCCCGGCCGCCCGGGAAAAAAAAAAAAAAAAAAACTCACCTGTAGGCTGACACCTTTGCCCTGCCCGGGATCTGAAGCTCTCTCGCCATCTCCTCTCGGCTGGAGCCCAGATGGGCAGCCAGGAGGTCGATCCGACTGATCCGGTAGAGCAGCTCCTTCAGGAAGGACAGGTTCCCCGCCTCGATCATGCCTTTCTCCCTCAGCGCTTCGAAGAAGTCCTGTGCCTTCTGGATGGCTTCCAGCTTCCTCATGGGGACGTGCTCCAGGCTGAGGAACTTCAGAGCCGCCAGCTCGGCCTCGCCCAGCTCCTCGCCGACCACCAGCAGCCGCTGCCTGGGGAGATCCATGGCCCCGCTCCCGCCCCGGGGAAAGGCGGAGGGCGCTTCCGCCGGGCAGGCGGCGCCGCCGGGGCCCCTGGGAGCTGTAGTTCCTTCTCAATTTCCAACTTCAACAAAGAAACCGACAAACCCACAAACTTCAACTTGAAAACTGCGCGTCCGCCAAAGAGGACTTCTCTCGGGCGCATTTTAGGCCCCCTCCCTCCACAGCGGTGAAGCACTGACTGCTCTTGAGCCCGTTCTTGCGAGAACTGAACCGAAAGAAAGGTCTCTCTCCCTCTGCCCCGGCTTTTCCCGCCATCACCTCTCTCTAGTTTAAAGGCACTCACGATTCATTGCCATTTTAATACAAACAGAAAGCAGCTCATACATAACGCCGCTGACTCGACCTCCTCCTTGTGAGCCTTTCGGGGCCGCTGGCAGGCAACGCTGCACGCTCACTGCTGGCGTTCAGCCCTCTACCCCAACAGCCACCGGCCGTGGAACCAGCTCCCTCCCCAACCCTCCCAGATCAGCTGAAGACCCTTCTAGCAACAGCAGCAGGCTTGCAGGAGCACCGCGTGATGGCATAGGACCCTGGGATGGTGCACCACCTCTGATACACCTTCTGGTGCAGCACTCTCAATAGATGGTGTATCACAACAGCGGGAGGGAAGAGGGAAGATATTTTACCAGCTGGCATTTTCCCCAAATAAACATTAACACCTTGGTGCTCACCTTGAGCAGGAGAGCAACCCTCAGAGCACCCATGCTCTCCAAATAAAGAAAGTGTTTTTGCTAAGCACCGATTTAAAACCAGAGTCCCTTCCACGCAAAAATCATGAAAAACCAGTTTGACTGTATATATAGCAGAAATCTTTACATTGTTACCATGGAAATGGCTTATCAGTGTTCAAACCCCCCCACAAGACATTTGATAACTGCATGCGTGGCAAGTTGGGTCAAAGGCGGAAGTAATCTGAATAAGGCAAGACAGTTTTTAACAGCCCATGAGCTAATATGCCCTCAAGTCATGTTAATACGAGCTCTTCCTAGTAAATAGACTGAAGGAGGTGTGGATCTTTCTCTTTGCACTGATACGTCTGGACAAATCAGGCCTGAACACAACGTGGCTGCGCAAATACAAACCTAGTGTAAAAGACCTGGGCCAAGCTGAGAAGACACGTCCAGAATAACGTCCCACCTAGCTAAAAATGTATTACCGTTGGCACCCACAAGAGCCAGCCACGTTCAGGGCCTGGGGAATTCCTGTGGTTGTCAATAACAGAATAGGTTCAGTAGAATGTGTAGTAGAAAAGGCACAATTACAGAGAGGACACACAGAAATGAGTATCTGGGAATTCCCAAAGATCTCAACTATTTTTTAGCGCATCACACAGAAGTCACTGCAGATTAAACATGCCATTCTCTGTTCATAATTTGACACAGCTCTTAGTTGAGAGGAGGCAGATCTGAACAATTTCAGAGAGAATGTGCCCATGTTCGTTAGGGGTCAGAACAAAAAGGGCAACCAGCAAGGGCTGAACAAACAACATCTCCAGTGAAAAATCTAGCTCTGGACTCCCTGCTGCTATTTTGTTTCCACTTCTCCCTGGGCTTCAAGACTTCCTGCAGGAAAATTTCCTGTGATCTTACAGATCACAGACATAGCCAACAGTTCACCTAATCAAAACTCCCCAGAACCTAAATTTTGCACCACTTTGAGAACTAAGAGTGAACCCTTATATAGGTGGCAGAAAAACATATACTCACAGTAGCCCGTACAATGGGAGAAGCTGGCAGCGATCTGAACACAAGCAGGCTCCTCACACGTACCACTAACCCATCCCAAGGGTAGCACATTAACAAGTCACCCTAAAACCATTAAGGTGGAGAGAATGACACACTTCCCATAGAAGGTGGGCGTAAACAGATCTCTGGGATCCTGATGTTAAACTGAACGAATAGGTGGCAAGATGCAAATGTGTGGGCAGTGACTCATGCCACTGAGTAACATTATTTCTGACTGCGCAGCTAACAGTCCTCTCCAACTCTTCTGAGCATTTCCCTTTTCAAACAGCATCACTCTGACCTTACCTGCTTTCAGCTTAAACCTGCAGGGCTTCAACTCACCGACTTTGCTTTCCTACCAGCCTTCTGACTCCACTTTCTGGTGGTAGCACTTCTGCTGGCTGAAAACAAAACACAGAATTGAGTGCCAGGACTCTTTTGCCTGGGATAGCATTTGGTCTCCCAGCCAGGAGCTGGAGAAAAGGGAGACAGGCAAAGTAACTATAGCTGAGGGTCTTTCAGAGAGGAAGGGCAATTGCCCCCTGCCATTTTCCAACTTGTGCTACAGAGGGAAGAAAAGAGTTAGAAAACTGCAGATCTGACTTCCTTCTTACCTGTCGTTTCTGTGGGAGGGCCACAAATATGTGCAAGAGCGTATCAGCCGCCCTGCTGCAGGCCTGTGTGAGTACACTTTGCTCAGAACCATAAAACTGAAAGTGCATTTTCGCCTTCCTTGATCACCGCATAAGCCACATACACATTCACAGCTCGACTACTTCCTGCAGTCCTTTAGAGGCTTTTGACAGGGTTTTCTCACCCTTCTACCAGGTCTTCATCAGCAGGCAATAATGTTAGCTATGGAGGCAGCCTGATTTTAACAGGCAGAACAAAATACCATGCCAATTTCATGACAGGGTGTGACTAGCCAGCACAACTCCCCCAGTAGAGGACTGGGGGGGGGGGGGGG
>JAHREE010000161.1:703877-730199 GCA_033628505.1 Tringa tobata
AGCTGTCACCTTCCAGCAAGTTTCTCCAAGAGGAAGCAGTTATTTCATTTTCATAAACCAACATTCACAAATCTAATTACAAACTTCATATCAAGGTCTCATTTATGAAAACATTATAAAAATGTAAATAAATTGTTGCCACATTTCCTGAATGGTTAACCAAATGTCAGCCACAGAACCGTACCGTACCTGGTAACACCTTCTGGTTACTTTTGCCACAAACAGCACTCTCATTTACGTAGTGCTTGTAATGTCTATTATTTATGAAACCTGTGTGAACAGAGCTGTGATTCTAAGAGTGGGTATTCTCCCTTTTACTTGGAAGGTGAAAAAGGGTAAGGGGAGCAAAATGCAACTGTCAACACACTGTGTGGAACCGAAAAAAAAAAAGTTTCACTTCAAGAACACAAGCAGGATTGAATAAAGAACCCTTTGTGGCTAGATATAGATTTCCAAAAAATACAAACTAACAAAAGAAGTTACAAAGTGTTGTCTCAGATCCATCTTTTATATTGTTATAAACTCAGAAAGAATGTAGCCATTAGAATCCCATACAGCTCCCACACACCACCTACATCCTGCTGAGGATGCAAGGTAAGAACAGCCTCAATGGTAACAGCTGCCATTATCATGAAAGTCCTGAACTTAAACTCATTCTTTCCTACCATCTCTCCAGCTGCTAATGAAGGGATATCAATACACTGCCCATCAGAGTGGCTGCCATTGAATACTTCAAGGAGAGCAAAGCAAGTTCTTCTGCTGATGTAGAAGTGTTTGTCATGCTGACCGTCCCTCAGTCGGCTCTTCCAAAAGAGAAACACACCACAAAGAAAGGTGATGTGCTAACCAAGAGTATTTATTACAACAGAAACAAGAGTCCACAGGAGCTAGAGCCAGCTGCCAGGAAGAGAAGGCATCTCAGAGTCGCAGATTTAACGGAACGGGACCTGCCTTCCAGCAGTCAACAGCCATTCAAAACAGACTGTCCCCCAAGAGCTCTGAGAAAAAACACAACAAGAACCTTCCTATTAAAAAACCTAAACAGAGGTGCTGTTTAGCCAAGTCAATTAATAACATAAAGAGAAACAAATATTTGGAGGAAAAGAACAAATTCCTATCACCATCATTATCTTTTTTTGGTCCTTCTGGACAGGGATGTTATTTTCCACGAAAAATTATACAGCTTCCAGAGACAGCCAATGATTCACTTCTGGGTAAACCAGTTAAAACCTTACACATGCCCCCTGGGAAAAGATCTAACATTCTGAATCTATCTGACCTTTTCTTCAGATTTCAGGGACTTACAACAACTCAGACAGAAATGGGACTTCCATTGGCATTTCCAGTAACTCTTAAAAATCACACTACTTGGAAGTGCTTCCTCACTTGACACCCAGACTGAACAGATTCTATAGGGCAGAAAGCCAGATCTGTACTCCTCCATGGCCCTACCAGACTGTTACAGTTCCAGGTGCCAGGAGACTGATTAAATATGGTAAATGGAAAATTTAGGTCCCATGGCCCCTTGAAAGACTGGGGCTAACTACAGAGATCCAGATAATTCCTCTTGCAAATTCTCTTCCCCGTGGAAGTCCATTTCAGATGTGATTCCTAACTGAGTGTATTCTTATTTTTCTACTTTCCAATTGACTGAGATTGTGGAATTTGGAAGATCAATTGCTTCCGTAGGGTTGATTTTATCTCTGGCATCTGCTTCCATCCGTTTAATACTCTTGCTGCCACTTTCTTGTTCACTTCTGTCAGGATGGTTATGAGATCCTTGCGGCTTGAACAAAAATGAAGAAGTTACATTGAGATACATGGTACTTGCAGCTAGTTCAAAAAGTTGATCTATGTTTGCTTCAATAAAGTGGTATCTCAGGGAAGGCTATTATCTTCCCCTCACCCTGTCTGTCACTGAAATTGCACGCTCCATTGTGTAACCACTGAATTCAGTACTTTGGGGGAAATAAAAACAACTTCCATGTAGCATTGCTTTACCAGCAAACACAGTCTTAGGTTATAGGCAGAAGAACACAGTAAGATGAAACCTATGCATTCTCCAAGCCCTTTTCTGGAAACCATGAGAAATTGATGCTTGAAGAGAAATTCTATTTTCTAAACCAAGTTTATGATGGGGATGGAACAATTAAAAAATATGACTAAAGAACACTGATTTTATTGTCTGTGTAATCACTCAACAAATCTATCTCTCATCAGGTGTCACTGGAACATCAATCGTTTATCAGTCAAAAAATGTTAAAAAGCATGCACGCACTTGTTTATATGTAATGTTCCAGCATTACAACCTTGGTTGTGTCACAGGCAAACTACGGGAAGTCACTTGTACTTTGGTTCATCTGCAGAAGGATAACAATGCCCAATTCCAGAATAATTACTGTTCTGCACTGTCCCACAGGTGAAAAGCATTATAAAGCACAAATGCAAAACACTGATGTTTCAGCACAGCATGCTTAAGCGTGTACATCTGCAATACCCCAAATGTATGTAGATTAAAAGTAGTACTTACAGTGGGCAAAGCAACTCCAACGTCTCACAGAGGCATTGAATGTAAATACTGCCAGTCTGCGGAGAGCGGTAGCACTCATAGTCTTCCATCGTAGCCATGCCAATGAGAATATCAGCTTGATCAGGAATGGTGGTCAGAGGGGTAGCATCCATCTCAAGATGCCCAGAAAAGTCTTCTTTTACTGTGACAGCTGGATGACCTACAGAGCCTTGGCAAGCCTGGATGAAAAACAGCTTGGGTTTGCCAGCAAGAGAGGGACAATTAGATCCACTGAAGCAGGAGAGTAAATCTTTAATATTTACAAGCTCATGATCAGCGCCTTTTATTTTGGCTTTTTCACCATGGGAAAAAATGAAGCAAACAAAACAATCCATGTTACTATGATCTTTTTTGCTGTATTCTTTAAGTTCTGCATACATTTGCTCTGCTTCTAGATTCCTGTGCTTAACTGTCTTAAACTGAAGCCACTTAAAAACTTTCTTCACAGCCTCTGGGAAAAAAAGTCAAAAAAAAAAAAAGGCACTTGTTAAACAGTGACAAGGAAGATGCTGAAACATCAGTGTCTGTGTAGTAGAACAGATATTAGCATAGGTGTTCAGATCCCAACAATAAACTCACCTGACTGACTCTTAGCCTGAAGAATCTAATTAGAAAAACCAAAATGCCTAATTCTCATTTTTTTAAAGCATCACACTGTCTAAAACAAAAACAGGTTTCAGATTATCTGACTAATAGGTACAAATTAGCAAAGCGTACTGTTTTAAAGCAAGCTTTAACTGCACATTGCATAGTAATCTCAGATGCTTAAGAACAACACTTAGCAAGTTAAAGAGGAGGTACCTCTTTAGAATGACAAATTCCACCACTCTTAAATGAAGTAGGTCCCTCATTCTGTGACAGTGATCAGTGCAGCAAGAAGGAAGGCAGTGTTTATCTTTTAAGATAAACTTTTATTTATCTTAAAACCAACTCTTGCAGGAAGACAGCCTTTAAGGAAATTTAAAAAGCAGTAGCATTCACTTGAGCATTAAAGAGAATTTAAGGACTTAAAAATACTACTCCATGATAGCCAAGAATTAAAAACAATTAAAAGGTGAAAAGGTGGAATAGTAATCTTCACTATTTGGTACATATGACCAACTAAGACCATGCTTTTCACCGAGAACAGAAAGTGGTTCCTTCTTTAAGCCATCAGCTAAAGTGTTGGAGGTGGCATATTTCCAATTTCTACACTGACTGTCACTGCAGTTACTCTTGAGGCAAAGGAGCTAAGTGGACATGATTCCTCTTCACAAGAAAGATTATATAGTTCTTTCAGATAAATATCAGAGAAAAAAATCAAACCAGTAACTGGATTTTAAAAGCACTTACCTTCATCTTGCAATGTTCCTTCTCTGACTTCATGTGGATTTTTAAAAATGTGGTTGTTAAGAATCACACAGTAACCATGGGGGTTATTTTTCATCTTATATGATTCCACAAGCTGTAGAAATGAAGAAAGCGGATAAGAAAGCTGTGCCAAGCATCCAGAAGAGAAATATGCTATACGTGGATTGTTGGTCCTTCATGTCCAAGTGCAAAAAAAATCATGAGGGTCAAGAAAAAGCAAAAGCCTAAGAATACAAGCCAGTTACAGGGGACAGGAATCTGGTTTGTCTCCCTGAATCCCTCCTCCTCTGTCTCTGTGGTTAGGGTATGATTTTGGCATGGGACAGAGTGCATATCCAGAAACACAAATTTGCATGTCCAGAGGAAAAGTTCATGCACCATATCATTCCCACTGAGAGTCCTTGTGGGTTTCTGGTGAGATAACAGATTCCCATCTGTCCAAGAATATTCTGGTCACAGCTTTAATGTCTCAGTCTCCATTATCACTAAGATTGATTTCCTTCACACAACAGCTACTCCTTCATTTCTTGCCTAAAAGGTTGCTGACAGCCAGGTCCTCACAAAGGAGCAAGGCTTGGTCTTGTTTTGAAAATAAGAATTATTCCAAGGCTTACATATAAAGACAGAACTCCTCCCTTTCAGCTCTTCCACCTGCTTTGTCTTAAGAATTTATGCCCCACCTCTCCCCCAGAGTTGGATAAATACTTTAAAGGTAATCTTGAGGTATTTCTCACCAGGTGTGGTGTCTCTCCCTCTGCTCCTTGTCCTGCTGGATGCACATTGATCGGGATGACATTGGATGACATTGGATCGGGAAGTTTTTCCTTAGAATCATTTTCTAAGATGGAGAAGATAAACAAAACATTTTAGGACTGAAAAGATAAATCTTCCACTGTACATATTTCAACACTCAAAAAAACAGTAAGAGGTGTGAGGTGGAGGATGGTTTCCACATCACCGAGACACCATCATTTTGTAGAGCTGGGCCAAGCAGGGTTCCAGTTTCACACACTGCTGGTTATTGAAGCTGTACTCTATTTTTTCTCTGTTCTTTTACTGGTGACAAGATCCAGATAATAAAAGGCTGAATGCGATTCACCACCCCAGGCAAGCCGTTCACTAGCATCTTCTCCACTCTGGGATACGTAAGTGAAAGAGGAGCTGCATTTTTGTACAGTGGTACACTACAGCTAGTTTATTCACTTTTGAGGTCATTGTCTCTTCTCCAGAGAACTCTACTGTTTCAGTGGACACACCAAGGATGCAGAATACGAGCATAATAGAAGCAATCAAACACTTCTTTGAATACAACTGCCTGAAATCATCACATCCATAACTCTACGCAAGGAAATAAATCACAGTACCCCTTTTACAAGTTACAAAGACGTGTTTAAATGGCAATTGTCAGGGCAACAAGATCTGTAAGACATGCTCTTTTCCTACTTATTAAGGGGGACAAAATAATAACACTACTACTAAAAAGCCATTCCCTTGACACAGGCCATGCTTACATTAGCCAGCCTTGGCAATTTTCTTCTGCTCTTTTAGAGAGACAAGCACAGGTCAGTGGCACTAAGACATGCTGGGGAAACTAACTGGTACCTCTGCAGGGAACTGCATGGGCTGTACAGATGTGTCTAAGGAAATACATGTCTTGAGTCATCCAAAAGGAGGTTCTGGGGAAAAATGTAATAGGTCTCAGTTGTTGTTGGTTAACGTATCCTGTTTCCCAAAGAGTAAGGCCCAGCTGTGGTGTCACAAGTCACCACCTCAGTTGCAACATCCCAGATATATTGAAGTCCTTAAAATTTCACATCCAGTACAGGAAGCTAATGGTTACGCTTTAGCCAAGTACCTGGTCTCCAGGGCCTTTTCCTTTGATTAAGTGCAAACAGCCTGGTTAACAGGAAATAAACCTGACAAGTTTCCCCAAGGCAACTGTAACTTTCAGTCCCTTTCAGTGACTAAAAACCTATCCTGGTCCAAAAACCACCACTGCACCGTTTCCTGAAGAGAAAAATTGCATTTAAGGCAAAGTGGAGGGAAAAGCAGACCAATTACAAGGCACAGAATGTATTTCAAGGAGATAAAAGTAGGTATGATGGGATAATGAAGTAGCAGAAAACTTCAGAAACTACAGACACCAAGAGCTGCTCTGCCCATCCTAGGATAGTGGAAGGTCTGTCAATACCTCTGGATTCCGGAGCTGCCAAGGATGGAGCCACAAAAAGCACAACTCCCCCCCCAGCTCTAAACAGCAGATTAAATAATTTACCTTTTTTGTTTTCTTCATAGGTATCAATTTTTTTCTTTACATCAGCTCTAAATCCCTTTAATATATCTTTCAGCACTGCCAGGTCATCTTCTTTAATTATCTCTTTTCTTTCCATTTCCAGTAAGATCTTCAACATAGACTGGTAAAATAAAAACACATAACCCAAACTCATACAGTGACCTTCAATAACTGCAGTATCAGGCACCTCTGAATAGAGCAAAAGACACATCCTCATTCCCAGAGACAGACCAGTAAAGACCAATTTCTTTTTTCTCCACACCTCATTAAAACAAAGGCCAAGCTGCAATGCAACTGAAGAAACAGATCACTAAGGTGAAGACAGGATTACTAGAAGTGGCTTATGGCTAGGTTATCCTGCTGTGTTGCAAAGCACTGATGTGGATAATATCATGGCATCCTGTTCTGCCTCTGTTCAGATGAAGAGCAGTTAAGTAATTTACTGTTCCATTCTACATTTTCTATTACAGAAAAGGTGTTCAGGGCTAATTTTGTTTTTTAAAGCTCAATAGTCCACCAAGTTGGAGGTAAATCTGCTAATTCTCCTGTAAGAGAATCTCCAATACAAATAGGATTTTAAAGGAAGTTTCTTAATAATATCAAGCGTTAATACCAACACTGTTCATTATTTGCAAGTATTAAACTAGCTCATCAAACCTTTTAATACTTTTGTTGGGAAGTTAACAAAATGCTGCTACCCCAAAACACAATAAAGAAGAAAACGTACCCAATGACACACAAAAATTTGTGGTTGAACTCACACTGGGATTCGATTTTCTGTCTCCAAAACATTGTTTCTCCTCCAGCAAACATCACTCTTCCTAGGTACAGCATATGTACAAATGTCTTATAAATGCCAAGCAAAGACGAAAGACACAGCATGATGGATTTTGCAAGAAGAAAAGATTAGGGAGACAGTGGAGGCAAAATAGGAATAGGAGAACAAAAAAGGGCAGAGAAAAGATATAATGAAATAAAAAGGGGTCCATTCTTACACACAGCAGCTATCAGCTACCATCACAATTGTTTCAACAACAGGTTTTAGTGAGAGCAGATTTCTTTCTCTTTCCTCCCTTCTTACAAGAACTAGCAGACTCTGAACTAGCCTTGCAAAAAACTTATCAAGGTCACTTTGCATACAGCATTATCCTGGAGCTTGTTCTTTGGCATTTGATTTTCAAGCAGGAACTTCACGCACTTGACATCATCTGGAGTCAAGTCTTCTGAAATTCTATATAGCAGTTCCCTGGCAATAAAGAATAGAGAAAGACTGATTAAGAAAGTTATGAGAAATAAACACCAAAATTACACATTTGAACTGCAAAACATAACAGCAGGTAGTCATGCTGTAATAAATGCAAAGATACAGTGATATTCATAAGGCAACAGTGCAGATAGAAAACGAAAGAGTCCACAACAGAACTGTTGTACATTTTGTATGCAAAGGTTTACTACTTCTGTGTTTACCTGTAGGCTGACACCTTTGCCCTGCCCGGGATCTGAAGCTCTCTCGCCATCTCCTCTCGGCTGGAGCCCAGATGGGCAGCCAGGAGGTCGATCCGACTGATCCGGTAGAGCAGCTCCTTCAGGAAAGACAGGTCCCCCTCCTTGATCATGCCTATCTCCTGAAGTGCTTTGAAGAAGGCCTTGGGCTCCTGGATGGCTTCCAGCTTCCCCATGGGGACGTGCCCCAGGCTAAGGAATTTCAAAGCTGCCAGTTCATCTGTGACCAAAGCCTCAGAAATATCAAAAAGGAGTTTGTGGAAGTCTGTACTCATTTCACATCAGAATTTGGATCTAAACACAAACAGAAGTTGATTTCATTTGTCAGTTCCAATAGTACAACAACATGATTATACAAGGTATTGAATCATGAGGATTGCCCAAAATAAATACATGCAATCAAAAGTAGTTCAACAGAGTCTCTTTCAGTTCTCTCCATTTACTATAAAAAACTCCGTACTACCTGAAATCAACAGAGAAAGTCACGGATATTTCTTGCTTCCTATGGTGTGTCTAGCCAGTGGGAAGTACCAATCTAGAGGATGTACAATCCTGGCAGGCTGCTGCTGTTTTGGTTGGGTTTGGGGTTGGTTTTTTTTTTGAGGTTTGATCCCATTTAGGAGTAACCAGTCTGAAATACAGACTATGTAGTAAATGAGACTTCCAGGTTTTACACCATAGCAAACATACAGGTTTTACATCATCACAAAGATAAGAATCCACGAGTATAACTCTTCTAAGCTAGCTGGCATCCCATTTTTATACACTGCTTCTGACCCTGGTTAGCACAGCCAAAGCATCTATTCCTGTTTTGGATTATCTGCATCAAGTAAAACTAAGTTCCCAGCTCTCAAACAATTTGTAATATTCAAATCAAATATAAATCACGTCAACCCTTTTTGAAAGGCCAGGAGAACTCTTGCCAAATTAGTTCTGTTTCACGGAGCATCAAATACCACCTACTTTCTCCACTGCTTCCTCCATCAGCTTTAGAAATATGAAACTTGGCTTACGGATCCAGCTTTTGAGTACAAGAGAAAGTTAGAAAATACTAAGTGCAAGTCTTCCAACTATCTCACCCCGACACTTAAAAGACCTGCCTCCAGTGCCTCTCTGGTGGGAGAGCTATTTGTCATTTTGTTCTCTCTGTGTCTTTGATCTAAGACACCTAGGAATTTCTGAAAAGACACTCTATAGAAATGCATTCAGTAGAGGTCTCTTGACCCATTGAACTCACTGGGAGACAGAATAGCTGATAAAAGCTGTTCCTACACTGCTGGAATATTGGGCAATCTGTTTTAATCTTAATGCTACTGCAAATGTTTCAACACCAGGGCCAATAACTCCAAGGTAGCCCATCTGACTAACTGAAATAGTACTACTGTAAATATTAAAAAGAAAAAAACCAAAACCCATTAGCAGACAATTGTACTCCCCTGTCTTCCAAAGACCACCCTATAACAAAGCAGGTTTTTCTGACATGCCCTTGGTGAGCATGTCAGAAAATGTGTTAGTTAGCAAAAGTGAACATACAACTGAATCTTAAACCTCTATACAAAAAAATGATAAAACAGCAAAATATGTGTTTTGATGCAGCATATACAATTCATACTCTACACCCAAACACTGTTTTCTTTAAATCTATTCAAACTGAACTTTTAAACAGACATTTAGCTCACATCACCACAAAACCACCAGTATCCGAATGAATCATATGTGCTTAACCTCATTATTCAACAAGCTCAGATCTGACTGTGTATTTTTATACAAGAATATGCAAGAAAAGAGAAGAATATTTTCTTGGTAGCTAGTTATGATGTTATTTTCTCACATAAATCATGCCTTTTGTTTAAGATACGAGGTATGTGCTTATAAAAGTGTGTCTTTCTGATTTTTATTTCTCAAAGGCTGTAAGATTCAAACCCACAAAATTATTCCAATTTCAACAGCTGTGCCACCAAACACTACATTTAAGCCTGTCTGTAAATACAGGGAGCACACTAAAACAATGTTTAACTGTTTCTGTCTTTTTCTCCCACTGTACTAAATTAAAGACACAATTGATACAAGCAGCAAACTATTTATAATTTCTAATATATCCATAAATAATAATAACAATAATTTTACACCACCAGGCTCAGGGACTGATGGGACAACTCTGAAAAAAGTGAGACAGCCATAGTTTCTGAAGTTCTAGGAAAAGAACTTTTGTACTATGGTCTGTACTGTCACATGACTTACAAGAATCATGTTAGAACAAAGCAGTAAGCTGTGGTCATAACGCAGCAGTTCCCTACCCCACCTATCATGGTTCCAATTTCAGAACATTAACTATTACAGTGCTTGTGAGAAAAACTGGTGAACAAGCCACAAAACTAACCAGGTTTTGCTTCTGTTTTAAGGGGACGCACTAAGCGGCATAGCCAGGACTTCCTAGCATACAGCACAGCTCAGTTTATTTGATTCCATACAATGAAGGAAGGGTGAATCAATTATAACTTCCCATTTAAAAATATTTCAGTGCCACTGTCCTGCTGCGTCACCAGATCATCCATGACTTCACCTCCTTTCTCTGAAGTCCCTCTCCAACTCACCAGATCCTCCACAACTTACCTGTTTTCCCTGAAGTCCCTCTCCAATTCACCCTAGTACTTTTAACATGCATTTCCATTGAAGATTATTTCCAAAATTAAAAAAAGTTAACTATCAGCACCAAATTCAGCAGCAGTACTAAGTGAATACCGGGAACAGATCAGCTAAACATTCCTTTGAGATTATTTATGTAATATACTTCTCCATTTGCAAGAAAACTTAAACATTAATTAACTTTTGGTATTTTCATCCTCTTTGAAGTATGGAACTCTGCCTCTCATGGTAAGGTTCCCAGTATGATCTGCTGGTCACCAGTATCTTCCTTGCTGATCACAGATTTCCTGCTGCAATCAGTACAGCCACCAGACTCTGAAACTTGTGAGGTTATGAAGAGAGACAGTTAGGAGAGCTGAAGTTAGTTAAAATTTTGCAGTGAAAACAATCATTCCTTGACTTCAACCTACCTAACTTTATAAACTCAAAATTATAACATACCCCTTGATAGAATCAGACATACAAATTCCTTTCAAAAGGCCCGTCAGTAAAAGTTCAGAAAATCTGACTTGTTTCACTGGAGCTAGTTGTCCTTATATCCAAAGTCTGGGAGAGCACAGAGGGACACCACAAGCGCCATTTGATCTTCAGGTCCAAAACGGTTCTGTCTCCGTGACCGCTCCACGCCTCAGCGTCTCTCTCCCTGCATCAGTTCCTCTGTCTTAACTGAATCACGACTCCAGTCACATTTTGAAAGAGGAAGCACTCTGAAAAATATTCGCAGACAGCACCAAGTCCAGGTTGGCTCTTTCCAGAAAGAGGCGTCTCCCATCATGCAGCAGTCTCAAGGTCCAGCCCTCCTGGCACCGTTCTTCCTCTTTGTCTTTACTGTTTCACTTCTTATTTCTTCCTCTCTCGCCCTTCCCCAAAATGTTCCTGTCCTTTTGTTAACTTACAGTCTCTTCCAATTTCCCTCAGCTCCCCTGCATCCTGGTTTTGTCCCTCTGGCTTCCTCTAGAACTGCCTCAGTGACCCAATCTATTCCTTGTACAGCAGCCTGCCAAAACCTCACCTCTTCCAGAAAGGCTGGTAGGCTGGTCTTGGGGAAGCAAAAATGCTGAGGCTACTGACTACACAGGAACTGTAGTGACTGTGGCCTCTACTGGCAAAACAGGATACACAGCTCCTGCACAAAACCTGACAACTGGGAGGCATGGGATACCAGTGACTTGTGGTTGCTACAAATATCACTTTAAGATCATGACTTCCCAAGACTTCCCCAACAGACAGACTCTTTTTACATTGGTTCCACTTATATCTCTCTAAACAAGGTGTTCTGCTTCTGGTGGGGATAGGGTTAATTTTCACAAGGACGTGGGACAGGACACGGGCTGGGGGGACAGGAATCTCCACTGGGTTTTCCGCATTCCCACCTGGGAGCAGGCTGGGCTTTCTGGGATGCGGCTGGTGAGCGGCTGTACATTAACTGTGTTTGTATATTCCTTTATCAGTACTACTGCTGGTGTTCTCCTCTTTCCTTTCCTGTTCTGTTAAACTGCCTTTATCTCAACCCCTGAGTTTTGCCTTTTTCTTCCAATTCTCCCCTAACCCCACTGCAGGGCAGGGGGCAGCGAGCAAACTATGCATGATTTTTTGCTGCCAGCTGGGGCTAAACCACAACACAAAGGTTGCACGGGTCATAACCCTTCTTTAATTCTGTAGGTGGAAAACATGCAAATGTGCATATGATGCTATATGCCATCATTAAGCCTCAACAGAAACAGAAACAAACACATTTTGTTTGTTTGTTTGTTTGTTTGAGGCTGATTTCTTCCTGGCACAGCTCTATTACTAGACTTAGGCTGAAGGTGTACAGCGTGACCAGCAAGGAGCTATGAATACTTAAGTTGTATAAAAACCAACCACTCTGCCTCATGACTTTCAGACTGTTATTTTACAACATACCGCAAGAGACCACGAAAGAAATATACTGCAGATCATGCAGAAATGTCCAACAACCTTGCTGAATGGCAGCTGCAGTTATAGTGCTAAGCCTACCCTGCCTTTGGGCTTGCGCTGACAGAGCACCACTGCACGCACCCTGGAGCGTGCAGACACAGAAACACAACCCTCAACACGCACAAGCACAATAGTCACACTGAACAGCACAAATCATGGTAAACTGTGTTTGAACAAACCTTATTATGAGCGAGAGAAACTTTACCAGTCTTTTGTACTTTCACAAGTGTGGATCTCTCTCCCCAGGGAACTCAAGGCAGAAGTCAGCTAAGACTCTTCTGACTGCCATTATCTACCAATGATTTAACTGGAGATTACCCAGGCAGAAGTCTCCACAGAGAAAGCAAGATAACATGATGATGCTCTCTGTCTACCAAACTTAAATGAAAACAAGATCCCATAAAACAAGGTCAAAATTGTTGTCAGTGTTTACTCCATACTGATAAAACCTCAATTAACTAAACACAGAAAACAAGAGTGCACCAAGTTTGAACACTAATTGTGAGCCAGAAACTTCATGATTTTTTAAATATTTTAAATATTCTACTCACAAACAAAATATTTTCTATGTGTGGCACAAATGTGACTTCAAGTGTGGCAGCCATACTAACTCAGAAGACTCAAAACGCGATGGGTCACACAATTATCAATTCATCGTGATAAAAAGTGACCATTATGTTTTGGCAAACTGGCTGCATTTCAATGCTCTACATGACTCAAAACTCCCTCCTAGAAATCCTGGACAGCGCAAGATAAAAACTGCATCCAAAAGCACTCTTTCAAATCTTCACCCTAACTTATGGCTAATAATCATATACAACAATCAGTGTTTTGCTGAAATCAACTGAGTTTCACTTCAGCTTAAACCCGAAGGCTGTTAAAATCCCACTGATTCATGCAGTCCAACAAAGTGCAAGGGCCAGTCAGAAACAAGGATAAGAACTTACCCCAGAACATATTTTTTATCTCACCAAGCTCTTAAAAAGAAGTATAAATTTAATCCAGTAACAAACAGGAAGGAGACAGACATACATAGTAAATGCTCACAACAAAACGATTTGACATTATTTCAGTTAAGTCACAAAATGCTCTGTTAGAAGCTTAATCAACAAGCAGCCTTGTTTCTCATACGGCTATATTTTAGATCTTAAAACAAGAGACAATAATCAGAAAATGTAATGCTTAACAAAGTTAATCAATCTGATAAACCTATACAGATACACTGCTGAATGCCATATTTCCTACCATGCATTTCTTCCCAGAAGTAATGGGGAAATGACAGTTCACAAGCCTTCACAGAGGGAATACTGTGAATATACAGCATTTTGGCTTTACTCAGTTTTGGAAAGATCTTATTGTACATGAGCTTTATGTTAGCCATTAGATGGTAACAGTGTGCACTGTGCAACAAATTACTGATTTCAATAATTAACTGGTTCTCCATTAAGTTAAACGTAATTTAAATTACAGATGGAAGAAATCCTTTTCCGCTTAGTACTTAAGCAATCTCTTCATTCCCACCTTTGTCTTTCTCTGTGAACATAGATCGTGGATTTAGAGGCAGGATTTAAAACTGTTAGCCTGAAAAATAATACCCAATGAGCCTAAGTCAGACCATTAACAATCCTGGTTTAGATATAGAAGGCTACATGCACCCCTTATGCTGTCAGAAAAACTTTTATATCTGCAGTCCGTGCAGGTACAAAAATGTTTAACGTGACAGAAGCCTGCTTCTCCCAGCCCTGATAACTCTGAATATATAGGTGATGTAAAGAGCTGGCATACAGATTGCTTTAATTGTGTCTCCTCCAGTTTCACAGTTTATTTGGCAATAAATTTATGAGGCCTTGCCTGGAAGCTAACAGTTCCTCGGGATTCTGGGTAATTGCCTTAAAACAGGTAGTACGATGAATTGCATTTAAATGAGATGTGCTGATAAAAGGATGTATTTTAAAAGCCTCGGTGTTGCTGTGAAGGAGGAGGGGCTTGAGGTATTGGGAATATAAATTTTCTTCTTAAGGTATATGCTGGTTGGGGCATCTGCTTCTTTGTCCCCAAGCGGTCAACACGTCTGCCCACTTCTTCATTAACTTCCGTAAGAATCGACAAAATATCTTCACCCCTACAGCCAGAAGGAGAGCAAAAATTAAAAAAACCCAAACTTATTAATGAGGAGATGGCACTCCATTTAACACCTCCCAGATCATCTAGAAGACACAATATAAACACTTAAAACGCAAAAACCACATTCTTTTCTCCAAATTTGTTCTCATTCGAGTCACAAAAGACCTTTTCTTACTCTGCCTTTCTTGATTCAACCAGTAAAGAAAAATAACGGAATAAAATATTTTTACCTAAATGCACTCAAGAAACAGATGGCTCTGCCTTAAAGAACATAGATGGGAAGTTTTGAGGTTTTTTACAATGAACTCCACATCTCCAGATTATGGTATTAGCAGTGTGAATGTAAACTTATCAGTGGTGAGCAAACTAATAATCAGTGTAACTAATTTTATTCACTTCAGAACATGGAGAAAACCCCAGAACTTTGGAGAAAAAAAAAAAAAAAAGGAAGTTCCTCCCATTTTTTAATGGAAGAGCTAAGCAAAGTATTTACCTTGGTACCAACAACTGTAGCTTGTTGCACAGGGCCTGAATATACCAAGTACCCTCTTGAATGTGCCGGAAAGAGGCGTATCCATCAATTGTGGCCATGCCTAGGAGGAAATCGGCCTCTTCAGGAATACTTTCAGAAGGAGAAATGCTCTGTTGCATGGAAGACAAGTCAGGAATTCGTGCATCAGCTTCAACATAGACAGGACGCTGTATCTCTTTACCCTGGCATGCTTGGATAAAGAAGAGTTTGGGTTTTTCAGCCAGTTGTGGACATTGTCTGGCAGTGAAGTGGGACATAATCATGCGAATTGGTACAAGTTCCTCGTCTTTCCCATAGATTGCTCCTGACTCTCCATGAGATAGAATACAACATATAAAACAGTCGCTGTCTTTGTGGTCTTCCCGACGCTGCCAAGTTTGCATGACATCTTTAATCTTTGAGGATGTCAGATTTTCGTAAATTTTGACTTTCAGACCAAGCCATGTGAATACTCGCTCCAGTTCCTCTGTAATTAAGAGAAAGATAAAAGGAAAAACTGAGGCAGTAGAAAACCATTTTATGAAGTTACTATGCAAGCTAATCTGAACCAGGAAAGACCTTACATCCTGACACTTCCTCAGATTCATCCTTATACTAGGATCAACTAAGGGTTAACTGGAATAGAAAAAGATGGCATCAGCTCAAACACAGAATTCCTGGATTTTTCTGGACAAGTTTCAGAAAATACAATGACATTTTTACTGTATAATGACACACAAGTAAGCTCACAAATGACTCCTGAAAATACGAGGAATCCCCCCCGAGTTTCAGATTAGATCTTTCAAAACTTACCTCACATCATTATTTTCCAGTTGTAGTTTTGACTATTAGAGTTTCATAAACAAGAGAAAAATAGAAAGAACAGAATAAAATAAGAAGTATGCACAGAGTTGAGTGATGACAGAATTTTGCATTAAATTATGCAGAATGACGATTTAGTTTAGGTTTAGTTCTTTATTATAGCTATAGATAAAGGCTAAGTAAGAGATTCCTAAAATGACTGAAGAATGTCCAACTGCCTCAGAAACTCAGTGGTTACTCATCCTTTAACCCTTCTTCTCCTAGGATATGCAAATGACATAAATTAACACATTATCATTCATTACTACTCTTTAAGATTATTAACTAACTAAAACATAGACAACAAAATACAGAGCAATACTAGACAATCAACCCACATGGGGAAACACAGAGACTAACCCTCCAAAAGTGTCGCTTCAGTAACTTACCAGCATCTCTGCAAGAACCTTTCCTCTCCTGAAGAGACCCATCAAACTCAACATTATTAATAACAAGACAAAATCCTCTCTGGCGTCCATCCATTTTGTAGCTTGTCATCTTCTGTAGAAAGGAGAGGTAAAAATCTTACAGCCTCAATGATTTTATTCAGCTTACTCATATTTTCTTAAGATGTCTCAAAATTGGCATCCAAAAATTAGAGACACCTAAGACCGTGGGTTACTTTAGAAAAGCTGGAACTCAGTGGCGCCCCCTTGTGTGAAAAAACTGTGGGTGAAGCCTCAAGCGCACTGTCGCCAAATATCAAACTGTAGCGGAAAGATTTAGCAGCTGGGTTGTTCATCTGTATGCAAAAGAGAGGATTCAGCAGCCGAACTCTGCAATCTGAACTGATGATGGGGACAGAAGTCTCAAACTGTTTCCAATGTCATGACAATATTTTAACTTCAGATGGCAGAAGGTACACAGTGAAACAACAGGATGTTAGACATCTGAGTCATTCTTTTCAAGAGCAGTGATGAATACCTAGAGCAGGTGGTTCATACTTATTCACTAGAAAGGGATTCAAGCAAAACAGAGATCTAAGAAGTGCATAAATCTGCCACACTAGCAGTTTTACTAAGACTTAAAAGTTATCTACTACTCTTAAGAAAAATGTTTTAAAAACCGAAGTCACCAAAACTTCAAGTACCTTCTCTTCAAGTCCAGTCTGGGGTTGAAATCAAAAACTCCCACCACTCAAGTTCCTTTCTGCTCTCTAGAGAGAGCAAGAAACCTGCTTTTGTGCATTTTAGTAGAACAAAATGAAGGCAGCGCTCTAAGCTTCCACAGCAGCAAGAAGTACTTTCGCTACAGCAGTCTGAACATCAGGTGATGAAAAGATATGTTATAGCACAGAATATCAAGAAAGTAAATAGCCATAAACAAATGCAGTAACTTGCTCCTTCAATACCCATGCTCATCAGAAGTAAAAAGCCAGAGGGAGAATTCAGTGGCCAGACTGCTGTACAAGGTTAAAGAGTGCATGTAAGGCTTCTAAGAAGGGATCTCACAAAAGGGATCTTTTCTCCTGTACCAAGACCTCTGTTTATTGATGAGAATTGTTACAGGACTGCAATAGCTTACTAAAAACTCTTGCCTTTTAGCCTTCTCACGAGGTCTTTGCACGCTACCCCTTATTGCTTTTAATTTCAAGATGCCCAGAAGCTTTTTCTAAGCCAGATCCATAAAGAGAGAATTGTGAAGCTCTATGTGTGTCACACATTCTACTGCCATCTCCAAAATGCACAACTTGAGAAAACGCCAAAAGTTTTGCCTATGTAAGGAAGATAAGCAGATGCACTGATGTCTGGATAACATCAAAGGTGGTATGCCTGTTTTGCCTCCACCACACCTTTCAATATTAGTAAATTTCTGGCCTCCCAGATTAAAACATTCTCTGAAACATTCCAGTTGATCAGACAACTCAAAAAACTTTATGAGGCACACAGACATCTCACATGTCGTTGCATGATAAATGTCATTACAGGGAGGAAGACCTCCTACACCCAGGTATTCAAAAAGAAGGATTGAAAAAGATTGTCTCAAACCTTGGATTCATTTTCCACATTGCTGAATTCTCCAGGAAGCTCCAGGTTCATTTCAGAGAAACCTTGTGTAAGATTAGCTGCTTTGTTGTCTAGGAAAAAAAAACAGCATAGATATTTATGAAGAGAAATCCAATATTGGTGGATGTAGCAAAAAGGAGTTTAGCTGCAATACAGCACTTTTTGTATTTGAAATAGTGTTTTATTGAAAGGAATAATTCCTCTGTATGACATAGCATTGTCATGTTCAAAGGATATATTATGAACATGTTTCCAGCTACTTTTGTTATATATATATATATTTGTGACAAAAGGAAGGTTTCTATTTGTATTGGTATTGTGGAACAAAGATATCAATGGTACAAGGACAGATTCTACCCGAGACGTTCAAATGAATTTTTTATTTGGAAATCAGCTCAGAAATAAACTGTTCTGTAAGAAGATCTGCAGTGTTACTACTGAAGCTCCCATTACAGACTTTTTCTTTTTGTTCCAGAATCACTGATAATAACTCTCCCACCAACTTTCAGAGCAAGGCTGCATTGACAGAGCCTGAAAGTGAAAAAGAGTTGACAAATGTTGTACTGCTATACTTTGCAACTGGTCAATTTGATGTAGAGTCACAAAGATGGATGCAAACTACCCACTGTTATTTGTACAGAATCTTTTCAGAGATCTGATCCAAAATATAACTTTATTTATTCCTGATTTACTTCCCCTTCTGAATGCCCTAAAATGCTTGTCTCCTTTTGTACAAATCATATGCTATTTAATGCATTCAAAACATTCATCTCTACCATGCAACACTCCCAGGCTCTTCAACATGATGATCTATAAAGAAGCTAGAGGGAAAATCCTGCACACAAAAAATTAATATCTCAATTTTACAAATAGTCATAACCTTCCATTCTTTTGTCCTCCCAGGGATATATAAACAGAAAACTTTTCTTTTTCAGGCTAGAAATCATCTTTTTGCTTCTAATCAGACTGGCCCTTATTTCAATTCCCAGAAAGCACTTTAGTTACTTTCTAGTAAATGAATGACAAAGTATACACAGGATTTGCCTATTTTCTCTTGCCTCTTTTACATAAGAACAGAAATCCTTCAAATCCGTTTGTGCAGAAATCAAAAGACCCTTCCAAGAACATAGCAAGGTAAGTGTGCTGCATTAAACCAAATGCTTGAAATTTCCCAGAGGAAATAAAGGAATGAACCATTAAACATAAAGGTAATAAAAACCTAACATATTTTCAGAAATTCTTACCATTGATATTAGAACCGACAGATTTGATCGAGGTCTCCTATTTTTTGAAAGGGAGGGATACCATGTTAAAAATCATTGTTATGTGGAGTAAGTGTTCATAGTGATTTTAGCAAAATAGGCTTAATACAAAGCTCATTAAGTAGTGAGTAGGAAAAACACTAAATTGCTAAAAGCAGCAGAACATTTAATAATGAAATTACAAAAGACATCCCCACTTACAGCAAATCTCACAGAGCTGGAAACAACTGTATTTTCTCTTAAGGATAAAGGGAAAGAGCAAAGAGTTTTCTTTCACTTCCAAATGATCCTCTCACTACAGGGTAGGCAGTCACTATAAACAAAATAAAGGTCCCCACACAGTCCTATACCAGTTCTCTTGGATAGTCAATTATTTGAGTTATAATTCACTATAGTTAGTTATTCTAGTCCTGCCTAAGTAACATCTTCTAGTACTTACTAGTGTCAATGGTTTACTATGCAGCATGGAAAAAGTGTATAACCTCTCATCCTTTTAAAGAAAAATCAAACATGATGATCAGGATTATGGAAACAGTTTCTTGGTCTTATTTTTTTCAATTCTTTTAAATCTGTATTTTCTTAATAAGACTACATTCATTTTCTTACTGTGCCAAGTGCCATGCAGGAAGGCTTCCCCAAACCCTCTATACATGTAGAGCAAGTACAGCTCAAGGCAGCAGTGATGTAAGCCCTCCTGATACTAAATAGCTCATTTTCCTCAGCTCTTGTCCACTACAACTTAACTTCTGGGAGTATCACTAGACAGATCACTCGTTTTCCTCACTCAGAACTGGGTTAGAACTCCCTCCCTTCCTCTCTTCTTCCTCAAAAAGAAGGCCAGTTATAGCCCTGATAAGTTTCCCAACCTGATTCATCATGAAGCTGCAAGAGGGTTTTAACTGATCAAGGACTGGTACATTGAGAAAATAGGACCACTTTCATTAGCAGCAGCAGCAGTTTGACCATCAAAGTGCAATGTCAGCTGAAACTTTAAAAATCAGCACCGACTGACCCATTCTCCAAAAAGCACCTGTCCAGCTTTTTCTCTAGCTTATCTCTCTTCCTAACATTAATTGCATTAATTTTTTCCCCAGTTCTACATGACCAATAATAGTAATTTTTACTTCCACTATTTGACACTATATGCAGCTGTATTTCTTACATGCTGAACAATATGCTTGTTCCCTTCATAGATCAAGCAAGAAGTCTTAGCAAAAAAAATCTCACAGCTAGTACGGTTTCAAAATAAAGGCAAGAAAATAAAACAACCCCCCAAACCACTAAAACCCAAGTTGGCAATATGTACTCCAATGTACCTGTGGGGAGGTGAATACTGTGATGTTTGCAGTGTGAAACAGTGAAGATTCCTTAATTGGCAGAGTGCTCTCCTGCTGCGGCAGAGACACTAAAGCAGAAAGAGAAAAAATGAGAGACAAAATGCATTTTAGTTAAACCAGTATGAATCTGCACATTAGGCAAATGCAGACCTATACTTACTGAAAGATATATTAAAATAGAAAGCGACTTTGAAACACCCAGAAAGCATGGGGGAAGGGAACTTATGAAATGCTGAGTGCCCTTGCACCTACTGGGGAGACACAGCTTCATGCTTCCCAGAACGTGCTTCCCAGTGCCTAAATAAATTAAAACAGAACTTTTTTCCCAGTACGCTCATAGTCACCCCACAGGATGTTAAATGAAGGAATATTACAAACTGCAGTATAACCTCTGATAACATGAATCACACATTTAATAATAAAGCCTACCATGTATCAGACACAAACGCGCACACAGTTTGCCTCACCAGCTTATTAGCAAGCAGCTGCCTTGTTGTAGTGTACATTCATAAAGTGCCATTTACAGGATAATCATCATCATCTCAATACTATTCATGGAGAAATAGAGAAGTGTGCCATAACTATAAATAGATGTTCAGTTTCCCAAGCTAACCTGTATGTGGTGAACTGCTCTGTAGCCACATATATTCCAGCACGTCCCTACTGGAATTCAGCTAGGAAGTAATGCAAACTAGGGCCATTATGCCAAATCTGTGTATGAAGATGAGCGATCCCACTCTAGCTCCTATTCTAGCAATGTACACAGAGTACCTTGAGGTTCAGTTCCCCAGACCCTTCTAGCACTTCCTGCATTTTAGCAAACCTGCTTCCTGACTCTGAATTTCTCACCTTTCGCCCTTTTGTAGCAGTTTACTGTTTCCAGGAGATCAGGTGAAACATTCATACAGACATCCTCCAGCATTTGTACATTGTTTTCAGTTAAAAGGCCCTGTTTTTCCAATAAAATCAGCAATTCCAGAGCAGACTGACAGCCAAAAGGAGAGAGAAAAAATTACTTATTGTTCCTTAGAACTCAAAACCTACCTCAGCCCCATCTGCCTCAACCTATCACATTATTATCTGCTTTGCTTCCTACCAACCAACAAGGTCCAAACAGCCAATTTTACATCACAGTTGGAGGTGGAAATGTTGCTCCATGGGAAGCTACTAGTTGCATAATTATTTAGTATGGCCTTGTTTAAACAGATTCACCCAAACCATATTAATGACTCTTGGCTTTATTGCTGTGAAATGGTAGCAATGACATATGGACACAAATCTCCTTTGTACATGGCTCGAGCAGGGTGGAGATTTGATTTGCCATCCTTTTATGATCTATTGCAAGACTGTGAACTGTCAATGATTCACCTTGGCACAAAGCACCAAGTTCCACGCTTACTTGTCAACAGTTTCCTCCTCGCTAACACTATAAATACTGGCCAGCCTAGTAGCAGATTACGCTCGATTCTGCCACTTTTCACACTTTTCCTCCTATTTCCCCCCCCCTCCTTCTTCCCTTCCCACCATATACGTGTTTGGCTCTCTCCTCACATACAAGAGTTAACCGTCGCCTTGGAAGATAGTTTTGCAGGAGGAATATGATATCCTTCAACATGTCATCGGTAATGTTCTCTGACAATTCGTACAGCATCTGCCTGTAACAGAGACCCAGTGAGATAAGACCAGAATACAAGACAGTGTGGAAACTAAAAGCAATCTAAGAATTTAAAAATGGAAAGGGAAACAGTATGGCATAGATGGCAGTAATGGAGAGAACATAATCCCACTGCAGCCTTACCTGTACGGAGACACTCTTCCCTTTTCGTGCAGACATTCTTGCACTTTCTCCTTGGTATAACCAAGCTTCTTGAGCAAGGAGTGACATTTCATTCTGTATAAGAGTTCAGCTAGTAAGAAAGTATCTTCCTCATTCAGATATTCTTCAGCCATAAGAAGCTGAAAGATGTCCAGTGATGACTTCACATTTTCTAGTTTCTTGAAGGGGAGCAAGTCAGTACAGAGAAATTTTAGAGCTGCTACGTCTTCAGCCACCAGATTTTCATCAATGAGCAGAAGCTGGTGACGGAACTTCAGGCTGGCATCATCCTCCATGTTGCTGGAACCAACAGTCTCTCTGCCTGAAAGTAGAAAGCAAACACTAGTAACACTTGAATCTTGAGTAAACAATCTTTGTAATAGTATTTCATCCAACATATTTCAATCCAGGAAGCCCTGGATTCTCTACAGGAGAGAAGAATAAATTTGAAACTTTTAAATAAATTTGAAACTTACTTCCTTCTATAAACACAAGACTACAACAAAGATCAGATTTCACAGAAGCTCTGAACAACCCAGACTAAATTTGAAGTTAGCCCTGCTCTTAGCAGAAAATTGTGATTCTGTGAACTGGGCTAGATGACCTCAAGATGTCCCTAAGTTCTTCTGTTTCTTCCAAACATTTTCCACGTTCAGATCTTTGCTTCTTTCCATTGTTTGTAGGTGGGAAGAGTCCCTGCACTAACTTATTACAACTCTCAGTGGAGTGATGACAGCGGTTCACATATATTCCTCGATCTGCAGTCTGAGGGCCCACCCTCCTGTAGCAGGCAGGTGTTCCTCTGTTACACCTAACAGCCTGACACCCCAGCTGAGCTGTGGAATCCATCCACTCCCAGTCATGTGTCACTACCAGACTGTGTTTTACATTTGGCATAGGAGAAACCTAAAGCCTCCCTTTTAAGTATCTGTCAACTAAAACATAACAGTGCTCTGTCTAATTATGCTCTGCACAAGCAACTCGATCGTACTGGAGTTTAATAGACTAATCACCCTTGCACTACACCAACTTCTTCCATGTAACCTTGGCAGTTTGTTTCTGCCTGTGGAAAATTATATAGGTAAAAAGATGCTTCTGTGCCTTCTACCCAAATGGGCAGGTAGGTCTTTAATCTTTTGTTTAGAGCAACTGGAAGCAGCAAATCTTTCTACATGAGGGAGCATAAAAAAAAATCAGAGAAGCGGAGTAGGGACAAAACCTCTGAAACCAAAGCCTTTGAAGGCTCTGGGAAGACAGCTCAGCAGATAAACCACAGAAGGTATCATACCACATGAGGGCACAGAGAAGAAACTGTTACATTTTTGTGTTCAGAGGCAGATAGAAAATATAATCCCCAAGTCCATATGCCCAATGTTCTGGTTTGAGGTAAAACAGAACCAAGTTTATGCTCAGTAATTTTACTTTTCAGTTAAGTCTCGTCTAGCTAACTGCACTCTCCGAAATTAATGGCCTATTTTTTCAGACAGTATCCACTTCTAGTGGAGATAAGGGCTGATGTTTGTAGTTCATGCCAAGGAACGGTATGCAGAGAGGCTCCTTGCTTATACTTCTTGCTATAACAACCAAGGTCAGCTAACTTTGTTATATGCCCTGTTGGAAGGTCAGAAGTGAAACAGTGTAGAGGGGGGTGCACCTGCGGGGAGGAGGGGACAGGTTACCCAAAACTAACCAACAGGGTATTCTATTCCATCAACATTATGCTCAGTATAAAAGCTGAGGGATCAAAGGAGTCAGCTCTTCCTTCAATGGCCGGTGTCCAAAGAGGACTCTGTTCATCTGCCTTTGATCCTCATCGGTGCATTCCTGAATCCAGATCCGGAATTCAGTTCCTGCCTGTCACCCACCAGCCTGGGACTTTCCCAGTGCCTGCCAGTGACATGATCGTCATCCTGGGGGCTCAATATTGGTTTTGTATATACCATATATATTTCATTATTTTCTTATTATCTTGTCATTATTTTATTAGTAGCATTTCATTAAAGTAGCCTAGTTTCTTTTAAACTCCTAAGTCTTTTTCTCCCTCATCCTTCTCTCCCTGAAGGGAAAGGTTGGGGAGAGCATCTGTCGTTTGTTTCAGCAGCCAGTCCGGCCCAAACCACAACACCCAGTTAGGAAATGAGGTCTGACAGAACCCAGGAACCCCGAATTGTGTCCTGTCCCTAAGTCACAAGACTAAGCTTGTGCAAAAAAAAAAAAGAGGTCAGATTGCTTTTTCCTGTATTCAAATTTACTCTCCCATAGCTCAATATTGTCCTTCCGATTCCCTCTCTCCTCATATGAAATCCCATGTGCCATGACACCCTCTTCATTTAAGCTATTATCAAAAAGGTTCAGATCTCAGTTATCTACACATAGAAATTATATCACTTCACAGTAAATCAGACTTTAAATTCATTTAGCTAAAAGTTACTTAAAAATCCTATCTAGATGCTGCAATCAACTAAATTTAGCAGAATAATTTAGGTTAAACTGATTCCTGCCTAAACTAACAAGCCTATATAATCCAGGTTCAAACTGAATTACGACAATTCAGAATCTAGAGCGAATGATTTCAATTAAATGAGTTAAAAAATCACCACTTTAAGAGAACAGAGCAAGTAGTGCGTATACCAGGTGAAGTCATTTCATCAGCAAATCAAACTGAAGCAAGATCCAGCACAAGTTCCTTCATCTACCTTTAAAATAGTTTTCAAGTCTGTGTTGCTGCCATTCCTGAAAAACTTTTTTCACTCAAAAAAACTCCTGCTTGAGTTAGACCTCCCAGCGCGTGCTGTATTCACTAGCTGTCTAACCTCACGTTCCCGCCTCTGTGCGGAGGGCCGGCTGGGCTGGCCCTCTCTCCCAGCACTAAATAAAAGGAACTACTGGCTCACCAACAGCTCATCCACTGCTCAGCTTACTGCTTCAGTGTTTTTAGAACCCCTTGCCACTTCGTGCATTTTACAGGCCATTTATAAAACACCATGTTAAAAAGCAGAGTCCCAAAACAAAGAAGAAAAATGAACAAAGAATCCCTATTCCAGTAAAACAAGACGATGCTGAACACCCAGCCCCAATACACACGGGGCCCAGGACCTACCTGCTCCCCAGATTTGCCGCGGCTCACCCTAACATTTACAGGTAGAGATGGCAGGGCATTAGCAGGCAGAACATCGACACACAGAAAGATGATGGATCTAATTTATGTTCTGCTATATATTCTTAGAGAAGGAAAATCACATAAAATAAGTCATGAGGATTATCAAATTACTACTTCTTCCTTTAAAGTTTTATTCATTGTGAAACTGCCAGACTAAGAGACGCAAGAATAACGCGAAAACACGGAGCACGGAAGAATGCCGAGGCCCAGCCCACACCCCACCAGCAAGGGCAGTCCTCCGCTCCGGCCCCGCAGCCAGCCCGGCGGCAGCCGCACCGTACCGGAAGGAAGGACGGAGCGGGGTGTAGGCTCCGGACTCGAGAGCTGAAGNGGAGCACGGAAGAATGCCGAGGCCCAGCCCACACCCCACCAGCAAGGGCAGTCCTCCGCTCCGGCCCCGCAGCCAGCCCGGCGGCAGCCGCACCGTACCGGAAGGAAGGACGGAGCGGGGTGTAGGCTCCGGACTCGAGAGCTGAAGTTCTCCTTCGTTCCCTCTCCGTTTCAGTCCCCCCTCTCTTACCTCCTCCGTGAATTCCGAGTCCGACCCCGACCCCTCTCTCGGCAGCTACTCTCGGGGCGGCGCTCGGCGCTTCCCGGTTTATTTCCCCGCCAGCCGAGAGCCGGCGGTGCGCGCCCGCCTGCTGAGTCACGACCCCGCACCTCCCCGCCGGAGCCGAGGGCGGAGACGCTGCCAGCCCGAGGCCGTGCGGGAAAAAGGCGGCATCCCCGATAGCGGGGGCGGAAAGCGGGACAAAGTCAGTCAGGGAGAAGGGGTTGCGGGCACGTCCGCGGAGCGCCACACCGCTGCCAGTGGGCGGGTGGGCTCCCACGGAAAGCGGCGGCCGCGGGGACCTGCCGAGAGCCGGGAAACGGCCGCGCTGGACCGCCCTTCCTCTCCGGCCCGGCCCAGCACTCGGCCTCGGGG
>JAHREE010000161.1:733398-762927 GCA_033628505.1 Tringa tobata
GGGCTTGCGAGTATCCCACCCGCCCCCCCGGTCGAGGAACTTCACTAAATAGTCAGAAAAAAGCATCGGACAACGCTTCCAGGACGAAATACAAGAAGTGACCGCTAACTCCCTTCGGCTTTGTTGTCAAGCCCTGTTAAAGCAGGCTACATCGCAAAAGAGTCCCAAAAGTTTGTAACAGACTTTTTGGCAGACATTTTTTTGGTAGGCAAATTTAACAAACCGTAAAGGTGTTAGAAGATGAGTCGACCAAGAATTCCAAGAGTTCATTCTCTGGTTTAGAGCGAGACAGGGACAATCAGTCCAGCCGTGTGCAGAAATTTTCTTAGAAAATCCACTTAAAACCCAGCAACTGTAATTTAGGTAATAATAGTGATTCAGTGGTAGCAGTAACAGCACCAATTTTGCTAAATCATGATGCTATTTTAGTAATGGCACTGATTCAGATCGCATTTCTTTTGATGTTTCTACAAAACACTAAAAATACACTCTCAGAGTAGCACAAATTTGAAAGTATGGCATGTACAGAAAGGCACAATCCACCAAAACAGAATTCCTAAAAGATTTGCAATTCTAATACCAATTATACTACAGAGTTAATATCGATTCTAATACAGAAACTGAAAAAATTCTCCAAAAAGGCCACAGAAAAGCTGTCAAATAATTTAGTACAGGAGATACAGTTTAAACGGAACATAGTCAGATTGGCAGCAGATCATACACACAGATGGCAGCTTCTCAGCAACATCATTCTGCATGTCAGAAATATAGAACTATAGGTAACAGAAAAGAATTACCAGAAACTGTCATAAAAAGCTTCTCTGAGTCAGGTACCTGTAACAGAAGTCACTCTTAATTCTTATGCAGAGTTGAAAGGGTGAATAAGACATATAGGATGCTCCATCTACAACTGTTAGCACCAGAACTTCCTCCTAAACCTAATTTCTTTCCTGGATAATGAGCTGGCAACCATTGAAGGACACAAGTATGTAACAGTACAAAGTTAACTGGATTTATGACTCAATCATGTTAATGTAGGGAGCTGAGAGAATTAAGTCTGGTGCAAAACACCACAGAATCTCCTGCCTCATGGGTAGACCTTCTGAGCTGCTGAAAGGCACCATCTGTATTCTGTCAATTCTCTATTTCCTCTTCCATATACACAGCACATACAGAAGTACAGCAAACGTTTATTTCAGTTATCAGAAACCAAAACTGAAATTCAGTGTCATGGAGCAGTGAGTCTGACAGCCTTGTTCCAAGCACTGACAACGCAGGAGCAGAGGAGGAGTGGCTTTTTTTATCTTGTTCAACAGCAGGTTCTGAAAACTAGATATTTTGGCAATTCCTGACCACGAAATTTCACCAGCATGTTACTTTTTATGTTCCTGTGCTAATACCCTAAACTCATGGCAGATCCAGCATTAATTCTTTCCACCCTTTTCTTTTGGCAACTGAACAGAAGTTTGGTATCATTCAACCACTCTATCTGCAATACATGAACAACTTAATGCAACCTAGACCCTGCATGCAGTCATTTTACAGATTCCACAGTACAGCAAGAACAGACAGTCCCCATCACCTGTACGGAAGGACAAAAAAAACCCACAAACTATTGGAGAAGTGACAAGACAACTTCTGGCATCACAAAATTCCTGCATGCTAATAAATACTGACTTCAACGCTACTTTTCATGATGCAGGGAATCAAATCTACGCCAACACCACTCTTGAAAGAGATGTCAAGGCAACAAATACTTGGATGAATGATTACAGAATTGAGTACTGCTACGGTTTAAGAATCTACTGAGAGTGAAGACATTAGTGTAGAAAATTAGTACGGACACCCACGAATGCTGCACAACACAGCACGTAGCCCCACAGCTCTTTGGTCGTTATAGGGCTGTGATCACTTTTGACCCAAGCAGCCAGACAAAAAGAGACTTTTTAACTGCAAGGGTTATTTCCAGGAGCCACTACAGTTCTCAAAACAGCATTTCTTCATCATTTCTAAAGGGAGGGGACAAGGACTTCACTAAGGTGAAGAACCTGTACACCTCATAACCCCCACACCAAATCTACATTGTCACAAAACTATCAGAAACAGAGTACATCCTATTGGTAATGTTTTCAGTAAATAGTTGTATACAGCATCATTCAAAAAAGCCTAAAACAACCAACCCACAAAACCCGACCACAATCTTAGATCCTATAAGGATAGCCACTATTACTCTTACTTCCTTTCTCCCTTTTCTCCTCTTTTCTTCTTTGTCCTTCCAATACTGATGCTGTATTTCTCCTCCAAATCTCCTTTCCCCTACTTGTTCTTCTCTTGGTTCTCCCTACCATTACCCTTCTTGTTCCTGCTTGAAATTTCCATATTTCTTTCCCTCATCTCTTTGCCTTCTCTTGATTCCACTCTCCCTGTTTTTGGTTGTCTGCAAGGCAGTAGAAGTACTCATCACGTGTAAAAGCTAATAAGGGAAATAGGAAAAAGTGAAGTTAGTTTGTGAAAGAAATCACATTTATTAACACCACATAGATATAAATGATAACTAGGAATCACATCTGATTTCTACAACTACAGAAAACATACTTATTTCACACCATTTGCTTCATTTACCAGCCACTACAGGAAGTAATTTCTAAGATTCCAAATCTTTTCACAATCATTTTACAATCCTTCTCTTACCCCACTGAACACAAGCAAGGTAGAGTTTAAAAATTACACTTGTACTTTATTTTATTTTAAGATAGTCAGTTATTAAATATTCAGTTAGAAATGAATGCTGGTTTTATTACCTATCACATATATACAGACCCTTCTGTTGATTGAATGCAATAAGTTCTCTATGTGATCGTGTGGAATACATATGAACATAATTTTAAGACACAAAGTATTTTTCAAGCCAGAAGCAATATGCCATTAATTTAAGAAAAGGACCAGTTCAATAGACCCTTTCTTAAAAAACAGTAAACTGAAAGGAAGGCCTGCCCACTCTCCCTGCCCCACTATGATGCATTTATTTTCAAACCTATAATAATGAAATTTGATTTGGTATTTTTACTTTAATACTTATAGAGAACAAGCATTTAGAGAATGTTGGAATTTTGCAAAATATTTTCTATTTTTGCTCTTATGCCTGTGCCTATATAAAATTACAGTAACGCAAATAACGTACCCATAGTTTAACATAAAATTTTGGGTTACATTTCCCAATTCAAAGCTATTAAAAAGTTTCCATATACTTTTATTAGAGAGAACACTATAGCTTATGAAGTGGAAAGAGAAAAGTGTGGGATGCAGAGGCTTGCAATATAGGTGAATAATTTTTCTAAATTGTGCAAAAATTTCTTCTCATCACAACCATGTATGTAACTTTCTAGAGTCAACATGCAAATAAAACTGAATACAAAATTAAAAAAAAAGATAACGAGTGAAGAAGTGAAGATTTAATCAATCATATAAAATGTACTTTATATATTATACAAAATGGTACATTAATATAAATAAATACATATTTTAACATTTACATTTTATATGGATAAATACTATAAGGGAAAACTTGTTCAGTGGGTTTCTCCTCTTGGTATCCTAATCAAAAACCACCAGTGAAACAATAAAACCACAAAACCCTGCAAAACCCAATAGCTATACAGTTTAGAGTTCTTTACACTGTTTACCTTTTGTACTTGGTTGTAAGATCTGTCGTAGTGGTATACGATAGCTGCCATTCTCGTCCGATCTTTCAGAACTTTCTGTATTAAAATATAAAGTCTAGTGCCTTAACACACCAAAATGCTTCTAAATCCCTGGATTTGGAAGCAATAGGAATTTTAGATATACATGCAATAACAATGCATAAAATAAAAGTATTTGTGAAACTGTCTGAATCACAGTAAATGTTTCTTGTAAGACACTTCAGATGTGTCCTTTCCAACAGCAGTTAAGTGGGAGAAAGAAAAAGTTTCTTCCTCAGTGTGTGCTGGAGCAGAAGTGAGTATCGTTGGCTTGGATCAGTGGTCTTATTCCATTCATAGACTTTTCCATTCAGTTCCGTATGGATATCTAATATAGAGAGTTTCCTGCAGCAACAAAAGCAAAATATTTCTATTAGAGAATGAAGCAAGACACCATATAAGAAGACAGGGCACAACTTTAGATTCAGCAGGGAGAAAATTTCAAATTTCAGACTTTATTGCAGAGGTTACACCTCTAAAATCCAAGTCTGAATATGCATTTTGGAGACAATCTGTTATAACCCAAATCACCATTGTGATATTGGTTATGCTGACACAATAAACTGTGATTTCATGACAAGGTTTTAGGGTTTGTAAAAAAGGTACTAAATGTTAACCACACAACTACTTTGTAAAACAGTTGCTAACTCTCTCTTAAGTCAATTGTACAAAGAAAACCTTTATAAATCCAAATGTCTCAGCTCAATTTCCTTTTGATAATATCTCTAGATAAACTAAAGTTTTCCGATAGTTTAAACTCAAGATTACAATTGGCAGTCTAGTGGCTCCCTGAGCAGGAGGTTAATTAGATCTAAAGGACAAAATCCTTCCCTTTCAGCCGCCTTTTCCCCGAATTTAGGCACTGACTTCTTATATTTGCAAGCAGAGCCCTTTGTAATGATAAAAGGCAAACCTCAATTTGACAGAAGCCTGGTGTGTGCCTAGTTTCCTTGGAGAAGGAATATTTCCAATCCTGTCTAAAGCACTGACATACATTACCCAGGACAGGTTCTTCCCTTCTCAGTCTGCATGCCCCACTGCCATAAACCACTTTCATTTTACTGTCCAGAATCAGAAACTTCACTCCTACTTTAGACTACCTTCCTGTGCCATTGTTCCAAGATCAGGTATACTTGTAACTTATGACACAGCATGAAGACGCTTTTCAGGACCAGATGGGATGAAACTTAAGGGTTCTCTTTCTCTAGGAAAGCAGACTGTCATAGGAAAAGGGTTATTTTTTCCTCTTTGTTTTATTTACCTTTTATGAGGATTGCGGAGTAGCTCTGCCAGACAACGCAGATAATATGAGGATGAACTTGGAGATTTTTCTAGTGTAGACACATCCACCTTGCACTGACTCCAGAAGATGTCTGCTACTGGGGGGATAGTGACTTTGCAAGGGATTTTTGCATTACCAATGATTTTCTCATCATTCCCATCTACTTCCAACAGACTAGTACATTCTTGCTCATTTTCTGGCACAATGTAGCTCTGAATAAAAAAAAGCTTCGGTTTTCCTAGGAGTTCAGGACATGAGTCTGCTGTAAAGTATTTCTTTATTTGTTCCAAGGGGAATCCAGAAAAGGTATGGTCTGTACAGAAGATGCTCTGAGGACTTCCACGGCTGACCAATACGCAAATGAAGCTGTCACAATTTCTGTGCTTCTGCAACCTTGCAACTTCAACCAATGTTTGATTCATGGTATTCACATTTAAATATCTGTGACAATGAACGTCATAGCCTAAGTCTCTGAAGGTATCTTCTAACAAATCTAAAAAAAAGAAGATGTAGTTAAATCACAGCACATCAAGGCTCAATCTCAACTATCTTGAATTACAGCATTTACAGTACTTTGCTAAAGGAAATATTTAAAATATTTACGAATAATATTGTGACGAAATGTTTATTAAAAAATTGGGAGTACTTGATGTTGATCACAGTACATTACATACTTATAGTGCTAGATGCATGTTGTCTTTAATATAAGTTATGTACTTAACAATAGTAAAGACAAGTGATCCACTCCAAATTCCCCAGATACTTCCATGCTTTCATTTAGAGCCAGTATCCCAAGTTCCTAGGACTTAAAATATCTGTCAGGAGAAAACATTAGAAATGCTTCACACAGAACATTCTTGAAATGGTAAGGAGTGTTCTGGGTAGCATCGGATTCTTTCACCTTTTAACTTGTCAAAATTACTAGTAATGGTTATTCTACAGAACTGCATAGGAAACACAAAGACACCCTTCCATCAGCCAAAAAGGAACCTACTGCAGGAATTTATGCTTCCTATTATATAAAACAGACTTTAAGTGATGAGTTCCAGGTGGAGAACTGGAATCTTAACTGTGACAGAATGGCATTTTCAGGGTAAAAAAAAGCTGAACAATGAATCCTTTTAAATGTGTTAAAAATTAAAACTGTAGATAGCCAAAAATCAAGATTTAACTCTATTGTATTTTGTTAAACTGTGCTGCAGGAAAATGTGCTATGCTCTGAATAAATACTTTGGATGTTTATTAATACAGAAGTGAAACCAGATACGTGGTGGTTAAAACCACAGGTGTTTTTTAGGTATTCAGAGAACCACAAGCTACTACTATGACTCATAACTGTAGTACCTTTAGTATAAACCACATATATGTTGCCCATGCACGGTTTCTGATATGACAGGAAATATCAAGTGTCACGTTTTTGTAACATGCCTTACAGACACAGGAAGCTAGATTGTTCTTTGACTTCAAAAGTCTGACAATCCCTAATTAGCAAAGGCTATTTCAGAGGTAACCGGAAGCAAAACAGGAGTTGTACACCCACATTGCACTCAAAAAGAACAGAACTTGTAACTTTCCTTGGGAGGGAAGGTACAATCTCTATACTACAGCAAGGTGATAAATTATACCATGATAAACTATAGTTTCACTCCAGTTCTGTTTTGTACTATCATTCAAAAACTTTCCAGGCATTATTTTATTTGGAAATAAAAAGGAAATTTCCCTCTATTTTAGGCAATAAAACATGCTCTCAAAATTCAGGTGGAAGATTCAGTATCAATATCGTTTAGCCATTATATACTCAAGGAAGCACTTAATCCATTAGAGGGCAGCAGCACATAGGAAAAACAAGAGTTAAGGCAACAAGAGAGCTTATCCTGTAATTTACTTATCTCACTAGCATGTACACATACACCCAAAGATACAAAACTTGGCATCACTTTAGACCATACACACATTCTAAGTGTCACAATTTAAAAAAAAATTAAACACAACAAGCTTAGAGCTGATACCTTAGTTTAACACTGAATCAGAAATTATACATGGTAAGCTTTGGATACAGCAATTTTACTTTAAGGCAAGATGAAACACAGCGTTACATGCTGCAACCTGAGATCAGAAAACATCTTTTCTTCAACAGTAATCATTCCCCAACAAACGTCCACTGATCTTTGAGTGGATTTTGAGTCCCTTTCCCCTTAAAGCTATGGTGATAATTTCAGTCACATTGTGCGAGATATAACAGAAGCCTAGCTGCATTATTAATAAAGGACCACATGCCTTCAGCTATTCAAAATCTGTGGTGTCTGATATGATTACACGGCAAATTCGCAACAGTTTTGGTTTTGTTAACTGGTGGGAAACACTATCTTTACCATCTCTGCCAATAACCTGTTGTATGACTGTAGCTTAACTATTTTGTTGGTCTCTGAACATCCTTTCTCTCCCTCCCAAAATTCAGTCTATCCCCTCGTAAGTTCTTTCATTCAGAGATTCTGCACCAAAAAAACCCACAAAAAACCCCCATTGTTTGCAATGATTAGGACAGGTGACTTTAACCTCAGGTTGGGCCTTCCAACTCTCTGCTTTAGAAAACTTGCTAGAACTGATAGATAGACTAGCTGACTAGGACAACATTACCCTAGTCTGGCTGGTAAATGTATATTATAATCTTTATACTAAATTGTTCTAATTATCCAAGATTAACAAGATAAGGAACTTCACATTCCAGAGACTTACCTGTGTCATTGCCAATACAGTCTATTATCAGGCATATTCCTAAAGGTTGACTTTGCATTCTGTATTGATCATCATACACCTGAGGAATGTGAAGAACAAATACTATGTTAGTAAGTCACTCTCTCAATGCACAGACTTGATTCTTTTCTGAAATTCACCTCAGATCTATACAATTACACTCTCTCGTTTTTCCACAGAGTAGCTAGCACAAGTCCATCTACTGCGATGTAATATGTCTTATCTACATAACAAAAAACCAAAAAAACATGACACATGGAGTAGTAATTTTTTTCCCCTGATTTCTAATACAGGCTTAATTTTTGTGTCCTCGTGCAATCTTACTACCATAATGATCCTTAAACAATGACTAGGACTGTACCAGAAATGAGAGAAGCAAGTTTGAGACCAAACCTCAACTCTGAACAGATCTTCAAATGTAAAAAAACCCCAAAAACCCAAACCAAAAACACAAAAGCCAAACCTGTATGGGGTGGAGAGGCTTTTTAAAGACTTGGACTATGGCAGCAATGATCCTTTTTATAGTACTTCCAAGTTAATTTCCTTAAGTGTAACTGCTTTGAGCTGTTAGGAGCTATAAGCTTCATATTGCCAGCACAATAGATGTAGAGAACTTCTGTGTTCTTCAGGTACACAAGCAGGCACTGCTCATCAGAACAGTATTTCTTTCCTTACTTAGTGGTACAACCTCCTTGCTCCCAAATGCCCAAAGAATGATAGAGTTCTGTAATAACTATCACAACTCCTCTCCCTTTTAAAAAATTGTAAACAATTTGCTATAGGTAACTCCCTGGTTCCTGGCCTACAGGACAGCTAGCAAAAATAGCAGTAGTCCATTCTTATCATTAATACCCAAAGTGTGGCTGTCTTCTACCTGGTGAGCGAGGGACGGGGAGAGAATAAAGAACAAAATTTACTGTATGCAAGAAGCCCCGTCATTTCCAATGTAGATCAGAAGAATTCTGACTTCCAACAGATTTTGACTTAGCCTCCACCAATAAATATGTGAGTTCTGCGTGCACATCATATGTACATGCATTTGGCACACCGCTGCTTCCACTTTATATTAAAAATATATTCTGCAAAAGCAGTTCACAGAACCTGTTTATGGCTGAGGAAAATATGGATGTACACACCCTTCGGTTTGCATTCAATTGAAGGAAATCTCAACATGAAACACAAAGAAAGCTAAGGTAAATACCTGCAGAGGTTTTTATTTTATTTACATGTGTACATATGCACAAGCACCTACCTTATGTGACACTGGTCCCGATTCCTGAATGGACATGTGGACTGGTTCTGCTGCAGTTGAAACATATAGAAATAATCTCAGTATGTGGGTACCAATGACATTTCTTTGACACCAAATCAGTTATAAAGAGACATCTATCTAGTTCAGCCAAGTTCTCACTCATCTGGACCTATTAGTTTCTATGTGTGCTACTGAAGTTGAAAAAAACCCAAACACCCCCCACAAAATTTTTACCTCTGAGATGTTGTTTGGATTGCGTTCTTCTAGTTCTTGTAACTATAATAAAAACCCCAAGCAATCTCTCCTACACTGAGAGAATTCAGCCAACAACTCTTTAAAAAAAAAACACATTTGAGATGTATTTTGGGTTTCCAGCATGAACACAACACACATGGTAAGAACCTGGTACTCACTGGACAACTTCCTGGCTGGCCTGGCTGAGAGTTCCTCTCTGAACTGACACCAAAACTTCCTACTCAAGACTTAATGGGCACAGCTGCACTACATGGGCCTCCAGAACTGGCTAGTCAATCTTTTCCATTATTTTATTAATAAACTATTTATTCTGTTAAAAAGTTGTGACAGTGGAAGCTCAAAGAAATTTCAATAAAGTTTTAAGATCTGGCAGCACGAGCAAAGCAAATACAAAAGTAAATAATAAGGCAACGCTCAGTTTTCAGAGGTACCAAATACTCTCTGCTCCTGGTGATATCCCAGGTGATAGCCATAAACACAACGATCTAACAACAATCCTTTTGATACAATGAAATACATCATTTGTCTCTTTCAGATTATCAAAACTCAGATAAAATGCTCTTACCCAGAATAAAACTTTGTCCATTCTGTGTTTTTTCTTTGTTCACATTCTGGACCTAAAATGAAGAAAAGGTATATTTTCCCTCTCTCCTTCAAGAATTAACTATTATGTGTTCCAAAATATTACACAATAGTATTTTTGTTCCTCAATAAAATGATTACGTATTTTAGATTCACATTTGTCAGCTAATTAAAACTATAAAATAACAAGTAGAAAAACCTTACCAAAACCACAAACAAACAAAACCCCCAAACCTTTCCTCTTCAGAAAAATGTTACCAGCTTGTCACGAACAACAAATAAAAGCTTAAACCCTAAAATAGTAAAACAAACAAACAAAAAGCTCTGAAGATGGTAATTTTTTTTTTCCTATACAGCAGCAGGGAGGAAATTCCACTGAATTAGAAAGGAAATTATAACAGTATTATCATGGAAAGTCAATGCAAACTCTTTCCCTTTAGTAGCCTGGAAAACAAAGCTATTGTGGCTTTGTTAGAAAAGACAAATTGCATCACTGGAGTCTCGTATATATAAGCTTTATACATACATATTTACTGAACACATGACAGAAATAATCTCATCAAATTCATTTAGCGAGGCTAAAGACTTTAATTAAGGTCACACTGTTATAATATCAGACCTAACCCAAATATAAAGAATACTGCACGCAACAGGATTTGATGACTTGACATACTAAAATATTTTTTTTAAAATGAGATTAAAACGAAACACAAAAAAATTTATCTGAAAATCTCTCCTTAAAAAGCTGTAACCATCAGCTTCCAAAGTTAAAAAACTACATTCTCTGCAAAGTCAAAAAGTACAAAGAATAATAATATGTTTTGCAAAGAACAGTCAAAGCAAAGTTACCCCACAGAGTAACAGAAAAAAAACTTTCAAGATGCAGAATAAAATCACAGAAGCTCTTTAAAGGGGATCTTTCTCAGTCAGAACATATAAATTGGGTCCTAAACCCAGCAAATGAAAGGAAGAGAAATAAACCAAGTAATATTTTAGTTACTCTCATTCATTATGCTCTGCAAAAATGAATCCCCTTTCAATGTCTGGCAATATTTAGAAATAAAGGATCTGTCTAATTTATTGTATACTTACCCCTAAATTATTAGGAGGATCAATCAGACTGAGATTAGGGAGAGATGCCTGAAGTGCATTTACATATACTGGCTGAGAATGAACGGCAGACATTAAAGCTGAAAATTTAACAGAAACACACAGAGAAATACATCATGATATATCAACCGTTTTAAAAGCCTAAATCTGTGAAGCATGCAAATACTCTGACTTATAACTCATAATTTTATCTTCAGTAAGAGCACACCTGATCCTTGCTATCAAGAGTAACCAGTGCAAAAACAGTACGTTACCTTCATGTTTGTACTTCTGAATCTTCCTAGTCAGGTCTATCCTGTGAATATTTTGAAAACAATTTTCTATCAAATCCAGTTGATTAGGAGCCACCAAATTTAGTTTCTCCAGGTCAATCACAAGAGCTAGAAAACTCTAGAATAGCAACAGAAAACAAAGTTGTCATATCAGTAATTTCTTTTCTATCTGTAAGTAACAAAGCAACCCAGAAAATAACGTAGGGAGGTCATAAAGATTGTAAATTCAAGAACTAGGGATATTACCTTCTGAAAAACTATGAAAATTATCTGGAGGAAACAAGAATTCTTGGTATTATCATAGGAAAAATAAAAACTAGGAACATTTAAGATATTCTTAAAAACAAATCAAAGTTTGGGAGGGAACAGTCTTGCTTTTCCTTGTTGCTACAAAGCAAGCCACTTAGAATGTCACCACATGTGCCACAAAGCAAGAGGTAAGAAAGGTTTTGGGGATTTTGCAGGGCCTCTCTCCTTCTTTTGTTAAGAGAAAAAGAAAAAAACCTCAAAGGAAGAAGACAGAAATCTTCATTTTTCTATGCAGAGCCGTCAAGTGTGCATAGAATGAACAAATCTCTAATGAATCTCTGCTTTCTCAGAGCATTTAAAACAAATATGCAGAATGCAAATGTACAGAGAAACTCATAATTAAAATAAAACTGTTCTTTTGCAAGTGAAGCAGAGCACAAACAAAAAGTGACCTTGAAATTCAATATACATTTCATATGATTATTAGTTTGAGATCCTTTGTATATGAACTTTCAGATCAGTAATACTGAAGATTTTTTTCAATGCCTTCTGCCTGTGAGGTTCATGCTAACACCATTCACTACAGCAAGTCTTCACTGTCCCCTCTTACTGTTTTTCATACTTCTTTCCTTGAATTGAAAAATAAAAATGAAGTAGAAGCCACCACTCTTTTTCCACTTCCTGACTTCTGTCTACTCCTGCCTCACTATCCCTTGCAGTACTGCCTCCTCTTTTTTGCTGTCTAGGTAGCTCCATTTTTAGTTTAATCTCTCATTGCTCCAGAGAAGACCAGCAGAAAGACTTTACCTTATCTTTTGCCATTTTCATTCGAGGTGCATAATCTCTGAGTAGAAAAACCAGAGAATTCACTTCTTCTTTTTCCAGATTCTCATTAAGCTCTACCATTAGTACCCTGAAATAAAGTTGAGACATTTCTAAAGGATTAGCTTTCAGCAAGATCCTACCCCCACCCAATTTCTCCCAATTTTCCATTTCTAATGTTCCATTCCCAATTAAACAACAGGAAAAAAGCCTAACCTGCTCCAAGATCCAATTACAAAATACCTACTCTTGCTCATCAGCACCTGAGATATTCAAACTGTGTAAGATCCACTGCTAGAGAAACAGAAGTCTCCTTAATATTTCAACAGAGATGAAGCAAGAGAATGAGACAACAGAATAATTCTTTCACTTTTTTACCTAGTAGTTACAGGGTTTTTATTTCAGCAATAAGTTAACACATGAGAATCTTCCCTTGGTGTACACATATTTTTTTCTGAAGCGTCTCAAAGAAAATAAGTGGAGTTTCTTAATTTAAGCATCTTAAAACTACAGAGTAAAAAGTCATAAGAGACAGATCCCCTGAGAAAGGATATAATATGACAAGGCTACGTGCCCAAAGCAAACTAGAAAAGAATGTCTCTCTAACTAATGGTGTTTCTCTATAGCCTCATTTCTACCTGCTAATCTAGAACTGTGCAAACATCACTGGTTTTATTAAGTAACATACATAAACTCCTTAAAGACAGATGCTTCTAATGCCATGACTTGTAAGAAGCTACTAAGGTTTATTTAAGGAACTAAACTTGACATATTCTTCTTACTATAACTCTAGAGATGACGCCCTTTTCTGCTTTTCTTTTACCTCCAAGACATATTTAAAAAAGAAACAAAAAACAAACCCACAAAAAAACCCTAAAACCCAATCCACATATATTTTGAAGACAATAGATTAGCTTTGAAATCTGAAATAGACACATTACCTGTAATCAGGGACAAGTCTGAGACTCTTGGCAAGGTTGGCTTCCACTGTTGCTTTCTCAGTCTTCAAGATCCTCCTCAGTAAGTCAAACCTCTTAACTCTGTATAACAGCTCAGACAAGCCACGAAAAGACAGTATCTCCCTCTCATTCAAAGCCACCAAAAGGTCTCTAAGGTCGGCAGTGGCCAAGTCAGGAGCAAGATCTCTGCATAGGAAAACCATCATCTCTTCTTCTTCTTTATCCAATTCTTCTTCAATCTGGTGAATAAGGGCAGCTGGCACTTGGCACTTGGTCATCACTTTGTCGCTATCCCTTTAAAATTGCCAGCGTACTGTTTTTTAAACAGGAAGCCAACATGACGGGAAGCCTGTGTCTACCGCAGCATTTCTCTGGTGTTCATTCTTAACTAGATGCATTTTTACATAAGCAGTTCTGTGAGAGAGAATTAAAAGACACTAAATCAGTGATCTGCTGCACAAGTTCACAGTTAACTCTCCTGTCTGATGCATTTCACTTATAACTAAAACACTAACGTAATCTACACAGACGTCTTGTTCTCAAGGGGTTCTCCCAGCTGTTCATTACAGAACAAGAAGTATTTGGTAGGTCATACTAATCAGAAGAAAAATGGAAGTTCTTTTTAAAGTAAAACTACCTTAACACAAGTCTGTGAATTCCATAGGAAGTGAAACAAAAGTCATCAGCTTGCTGATGAGTGATATTTCAAGTGTTTCTAAAAAAAAGTTCCACTGCAATTTAAATCTAATGTTCTGACCTCTTCCCAGCAGCCCTCCATCCCCCTGCTCACCACCACCTTTTCTACCCTAAAAGTCTCAAAGCATTCTTCAGGAAGAGTTTTGAGAGCTAAGAGGTTGTGTAAACACACATTGTAGACAAAAAGAATTAAGAAAAAACATCCGTATAAACTCCGCTCTCAGACATGCCTTAATTTTGCCTTAAAAGAAGGCAAAATAAAGGAAATATTCACAATATAATATGCAGTATTTTAAAATATTAATTATCTATAAATTCAGGAATGTGTGGATTTTCTTACTTACTTACTTATTAGCATCATTCGAAGTGATTCCAATCTGAATGTGTTACTGGGGTTTTAAGGATTCTCCACACACCCCTGCTATGCTCAAAAAGATCGAAGAACCACGCAAAGAAAAAAATCCCAACCTTAAGTATGCAATCTGGTTAACTCTGAAGGTATAAATAAGCCATAGACCGCCTTTTTCTTCATGTGACATTCATGTTTCCCCATACTGAAAACTGAAATAAAAATTCAGACCTAGATAAAAACCCACCCTTGTGATTAGTAAAATAAGTAGGGTGCTATGCTCAATTTCCGCTGCCACCAACTATGGAAATTCTATCTAACCTTCTCTGATCCCCATTGCCTACATGGAGAAAGGTGAAATGAGCAATCTGAAGACTAATTTTAGACCTTACAAGGAGTTCAGTCACTATATGAAATAATTTTGTTTAAACCATTCTGAAAAGCAAAAGCCAATTTGACTTCAAAGCCTAATACACTGCAAGATTCTAGCACCTGGTAACATTTTTTTAAAGCATTTTCAGTTTTGTTACATATTCTCGAAGTCACAATCAATAATGTCACATATTGTGTCCATGCATTAAGGAGATATGATGAATTCATTTACAAGTGCCTTGTGGATTTTTTTTCATTCCAATGCTCTTTAAATGAAAAAATAACTCTATGTATCGACATAACTTTCCTCAGAAAGGGAGTAAAAGTTGGATTTGATTAAATCCATGGATTAGGTTCCATTGTCCACTGAAAATCCGTATCCCATTCAGGTTCCTAGGACAAAGTCTCTTTTATCTACATCTATCCCAGTGAGCCATATTTTCTATGAAGTCAAAGACTGCAGCAGCTTTCTCCTCCATTGCTGTTGCTGACAGCAACAATAGTAAGTCATCAGTATTTAAAAAAAAAAAAAAAAAAGAGCACTGTTAATCTTGCTGATAGCATGCCTGAATTATGAGGGGATTATAACACAAGTAGCTGCTATGACCTCAAGGTCCCACCTTGAGAACCAAAACAGGAGATAATGAAGGGCAGCACAGGTAAGCCATAAAATATAATAAACCCACCACATCAGAAGACCCAAGCATTACTCAGCTTATGTACTCCTGCACTTCCATACCATAGTGTAAATGAGATATAATGTATATGCAACGGTGTCCTCAAAACAGCACCAAGGCCACTTTGGCTCATTTTCAGAAGCACAGAGCATTCAACAGCAGCTGATGGTAGGTAACAAGGCAGCCGATACCCTGCTTAGCCCATCCCAGCCTCCTATGTGCATTCTACAGACTGTGCTGAATACCTAGAGAAAACACACCATTATAGTATCTGTGCTACAGCACACAACCAGAAAAAAGCAACACCTATCCTCTCTGATGCAGTTCCATTCTTCAGAATGGAAGGACCAGGTTCGCGACCACTTGGCCAAACTGGACATTCATGGCCCTGATGGGATGCACCCACAAGTGCTGAGAGAGCTGGCAGATGTTATTGCTGGGCCACTATTATCTTTGAAAGGTCATGGAGAACAGGAGAGGTGCCTGAAGACTGGAGGAAGGCCAACATCACTCCAGTCTTCAAAAAGGGCAAGAAGGAGGACCCTGGGAACTACAGACCAGTTAGTCTCACCGCCATCCCTGGAAAGGTAATGGAGAGACTCATTCTAGATGTCATCTCCAAACAAGTTGAAGAGCGGGGGGTTATTGGAAGTGAGCAACATGGGTTTACCAAGGGTAAATCATGTTTGACCAATCTGATAGCTTTCTATGATGCTATAACTGGTTGGTTGAATGAAGCGAGGGCAGCAGATGTCATCTACCTTGACTTCAGCAAGGCTTTTCACACTGTCTCCCATAACATCCTCATTGGGAAACTAAGGAAGCGTGGGCTGGATGAGGGGACAGTGAGGTGGACTGAGAACTGGCTGTGTGACAGGACCCAAAGGGTAATGATTAATGGAGCAGGTTCAAGCTGGAGACCTGTAACCAGTGGTGTCCCCCAGGGGTCAATACTTGGTCCAGTCCTGTTCAACACATTCATCAGTGACCTGGACGAGGGGACAGAGTGTATCCTCAGCAAGTTTGCTGATGATACCAAACTGGGAGGGGTGGTTGACACCCCGGAGGGCCGTGCTGCCACCCAGCGAGACCTGGACAGGCTGTAGAGCTGGGCAAGGAAGAACCTCATGAGGTTCAACAGGGAAAAGTGTAGGGTCCTGTACCTGGGGAAGAAGAATGTCAGGCATCAATACAGGTTAGGCATGGATCTGCTGGAGACAAGTACTGAAGAGAAAGATCTGGGCGTCCTGGTAGACAGCAAATGACAATGAGCAAGCAGTGTGCTCTTGTGGCCAGGAAGGCCAACGGAATCCTGGGCTGCATAGGGAAGAGCGTGGCTAGTAGGTCGAGGGAAGTCATTCTCCCCCTCTACTCTGCACTGGTGAGGCCACAACTGGAATACTGTGTCCAGTTCTGGGCTCCCCAGTTCAACAAGGACAGGGAACTACTGGAAAGAGTCCAGCAAAGGGCAACAAAGATGATTCAAGGAGTGGAGCATCTCCCTTATGAAGAAAGGCTGAGAGAACTGGGACTCTTTAGCCTGGAGAAGAGAAGGCTGAGGGGAGACCTTATTAATGCTTATAAGTATCTAAAGGGTGGTTTGAAGGAGGAGGGAGCCAGACTCTTTTCAGCGGTTGCCAGTCAGAGGACGAGGGGTAATGAGCATAGGTTGGAACATAGGAGGTTCCACTCAAACATGAGAAAAAACTTCTTCACAGTGAGGGTGACAGAGCCTTGGAACAGGCTGCCCAAGGAGGTTGTGGAGTCCCCTTCTTTGGAGATTTTCAAGACACCCCTGGATGCAGTCCTGAGTAACATGCTCTAGCTCTGGGCAATCCTGCTTCAGCAGGGGAGTTGGACTGGATGATCTCTATGGTCCCTTCCAACTCTAAAAATTCAGTGAAATTCAGCGAATGCGAAAGGAACACACACAAACACAGTGTTTTCCCTCATAACACCACAGGGCCTTCAGAGAATTAAATATGCTGTTTGCTCTAAGAAGTGCAACATCATCTAACCCTAATGTAAAGTGTACAAACAGCAAAAAACCTCACAAACAGAAATGAAACATCAGTAGAAGCTGCCCGTTTCAAGTATTCAGGACCAAAGTATTTTTAGTGTAGCAAACTGAAAAGTTTTGTTTCCAACAAAACCAAACTAAGTAGACAAAGTACTTGCACTTTAGAACCTGTTCCTTTTCACACATGGAGCCGCAATGCTATCACTTGTACTGCTGGGGTGGAAGGGCAGGGTGGGAAAATTTTCAGGCCTCTGATAAGCAGAGGAAGCCCTCATGCACTGGAATGTCTTTTGCAAAGTTTTTTTACCAGAGGAAAAGCATATTCATTGCTAAGTTCTTATTTTCAATCTAGCATCAAACACTTGTGAGAATTCTACAGAAAGACAAAGACGAATTTCATGACATAATGCAGTCAGGAAGGGGGAAGCACAAAACGGTGTATCATATGAAAGCATCTCCCAGGTACGTACAGCTGGGACTTTCAAAAGAGCTTGAGGAAGTCATATTTATGACTCACTTTAAAGGGCGATGGGAATTTAAAAACTTTTGGGCAAACTTTTTTGTTTATAAACTACTGTAGTTGATTTTTATCTAATCTTTTAGAACTAGTTAAAAAAGGAGGCGTGCATTTGTGTGTTAGAATTAAAATTTCAGACATGCAACATTACTATTTATATGTTACCTTAAAAATAATCCGCCTTTAAAAAAACACATGAACTATTTTTGTGAAGTTCCTTTATAGCATATAGCACATGCTCATTATAAAAAACAAGCTGCAATACTTCCAGTGCTGAAACTCTCTTACCTGTATGCAAGTCTGTCCACAAGAAAACCATTGCCAAATCACTGACCCAGACTTAGCACACATTGGTTTCCATTCAGTATTTTCCAATGATGGTCCACAGACAAAGTTGATTACATCAGTTTGTTTTGTGTTGGAAAAATATCAACCTCACAAATTACTGCGCAGGGCTACTTCCCAATTTTAGTGAAGTGAAAACCAAGAAAAATGACCTGGGATCATGCCGCCTTCTGTATGATTCCACTGGTCCAGTGAACCAGGAATGATGTTCCACAGAAAAGGAAAAACAACTGTGCGCATATATTTCTCATTAACATTCATTCTTCCATCTTCACTTCAAGAAAACACTCAAGATTTTCCTCTTCAGTTCAATGTTTCATGTATTGAGTAAAGATTTAAATTCAAAGCTTATGGAGCAGGAAGATGGTTGGAAAAAAAGAAACCTAAAGTACTACACATTCTCATTTAGATTCCTGATTTATAAGAAATCCAGAATCATTCCAAATAGCTGAAGTCTAACCTCACCATCACCACTGACAGATAAAGGATACTGCAAGATCACGTCAGCAACATTTGCAGCAGAATGAGTCAAAGGGGCAGGCCTACACACGGAACAATAAAAACAACAAGTATTCAAAGAATCAGGAAAACCCCTGGCACGCTGAGGGAAAATGACTGATGAGGGGTGAGTTTTCTGTAAGTCTGGCTACTTCAGTTCACACAGGAAGGGCTCTCCTGTGTGAATCTTAAGGTCTCTGGAAAGAAAATGACTGATTCTAGGGTGACTCATCTGTCCTCTTGTCCCCCAAAGTCATTTGAGAGAAAACACATCTCAAGGAGATAATACCAAAGTGCACTTAAATACAAGTTTCTGGGTTTCATTAATTTTCAGACTTCCCTGAACAAATTGTAAGATTTTAAAGGTGGTGAATTTCTCACATACTGCACAGGAAACCACCTTTTTCACAGGCACATTTGTCTAAGTCTGCACTGACTTTTGACCCTGGATATCACACTGTAAACAAGGTTCACAAAAAGAAATTTTTAAAGTTAAACATTTGAGAATATTAGCAAGCATTTTTACTCCTCAAACTACATATAATTTCCATTCCACACTAAAACAAGCAGAAAAACATCTGTATGTTCATTAGCTTCTATGAAGCTAAAAAAGTTACTTATACTCCTATTTTTGAATTATTTCACACTGCCCTAAATCCATACAGAATACAACCAAAATCAGGGACATTTTTTTTTCCTTTTGATTATTCCCCAAGGAGCAGGAAATAACAACATACTAAAACTTCACACACAAAGACACACAAGGCTCCAGTAAATCCCTGCTGGCATTAGCAAGCGGAGGCTGGTATATTTGTACAAGGGTCAAGCAACTACTCTTTGCTGTTGAAATGAAATGACACCCATGCATGAAATCCTCGTTCCCATGACTGCAACACAAATGCTGCACAATATACAAATACTAATGGGACTATCAAGGCAAAGAGAAGTGTTCTGTATTAATGATAAGTCAACGTATCATATTAATAAGGAAGGCTGTTCAAGAGAACCAGGGAAACATTTCACACACTAAACCTGCTCTACAATTACAGCCTGTAATTTTTGACAGCATTTGTTTTTTCAACATTCATCTCTGTAGTAGCCAAAACAGGATACAAAATCAGTGGGTATAGTTCTAATATGGAAAATTTTCTTTCTTTCACAAGATGAGCTAATGTGGAAGCCCCTAAGGTAGAGGCAGAGAGTAGGAGGTTATGTTGGTACAGGAGGCACTAGCTGCATTTTGTGCTTCCTCCACTCTGCTTTGTATGAAAATGTACAGGTAACTGCGTTTTGAGTCTGTTATCATCTGACATTTTTCAAGGTATTGAACTGTTTGGAGCATGCTCCACAACTTTTACATTTTCCTATAAAGAAATGGGTATTTGATATGAGACACTTAAGAAAAACAAGTAAATCCCGCAGCAACTTTCACATTTCTCTTTACCGTATTAGGCTTAAATAGTTTGTTCTCGGTGTAAAGTAGGAGTGACCACGCCAATTTCCATTTAGAGATGCACCAGTTTGACACCCCAGTTCTCCTAAAACAAACCACAACCAAACTAAAAAAACAAGCAAACAAAAAACCACAACCCAACCAACACAACCAAAATCAACCCTAAACCTACTTTTACCGCAGGGAGTTTATGCAGATTTCCACGGAACTTTCTAACTACGTCATTTTAAATCACATTTGGAAAACGAAGCGGGAGGAAACTCCGCTTTGAAACATAAAAAAAAAGGCTCAGGCCGACGGACAGTGTCGGGTTTCGTTTCTCCTCACGAGCAAGGTCGGGCTCAGGCCGCACTTGCGCCGGGCGCTCCGGCTCTGCGCACCCGGCTCAGCCCAACCCCGCTGAGGAGCGGGGCCCAGACGGGCAGAAGGACCCGATCCCGGGGCACGGTGTGTTGCACTGAAGGCGGAGGGTAGGAAGAGAGGTGCGAGAGAAGGGAAAAGGGAAAGGTATAACGCACCCAAAGGCGGCGGGGACGTCTCATCTATAGCAGCGGGGCCAGGTCCGGCATTGGGAGCAGGGAGGAGGAGGGGGCGGCACCGGGCGTGGTTTCGAGTTTTGCGTCTCTTTCTCTTTCATAGCAGTAGGAGATGCAGAACGCTTTTCCATCGTATTCCTTATGGCTGTTGGAGAGACCTGGGCCGCCTCTGCGCGTAGATAGCAACGCTCTTCGAGGCAGAGATCTCCCCTCACGGGGATGAGGGAGCTGGCTATAGCTGCCTATCATTATACATCTGTCGAGGCACGTTTGCTAACCCTTACGAATTTATTGTTAGTCCAGCCGTTAGGTATTTTGAGGTGAGGCGCGGGAAGGATTATGCTTTTCGTTTCCCTTTACCTCAGGAGAGGAAACTCCGAGCAGCGCAAGTAACCCTGCCCCGCTCCCACAAAATGGCGGCGGCGCCGTGGCGGAAAGGAGGTCGGGTCACGCGCGCAACCTCCCGTCGGTGCCTTTGGGTGCTGGTTAGGGACAAAATGGCTTCCGAGGGGCTAGGGCTCAGGCGACTCGGCAGCCCTGTGAGGAGGGCTTGGCAGCGGCGTGGTCCCGGGTTACGGGATGTGTAAAAACATTTATGGAACGACGCTTTGTATGCTGCTGGTGGTATGAGGACAGACAAAACGGCTTTGTATGGGCCCCGGCAGCGAGTCAGTGGTAACAGGCCGTTTTTCAGTGAGCGGTTAAAGACTTGGCCTGTGTTTTGGCGGGAGTTCATACAGAAGCAAGCCCATATTTGGTTCGTTCATGGTGAGGATAATAATTGTACAGGTGCGTAAAAGTTGTATGCTCCCCAATGTTGTATAATCTTCAGTAAATTTTAAGTAATGCCTTGTCCCTGTAAACTGGGTATTGTGATTCCCTTGGTATAAACCAGCAACTTCTACAAAGCAATTTACTCTGAGGTGCTACTGTAGTACCTGGAGCTGCTCTCTTAAAGGCCTGAAATACACAATTCTGGACTATTTTATCAGAATTTGTTCAGGTACCACGCGACTGCTCTGTGTTCTGAAAAAGTACCTGGATTCTTACTGAAATCGTGTGGTCAGACTCTTCCTTCACTGTCAGTCATTCAAGGGTATCACAGTATCCCTGCTACAAGGGCACAGTATTGGATCGGTGCTTACTCAGAAGGAAACCAACTCCCTGCTGTGAGTCAATGTGCATGCTTTGTCCTTGGATCTATTCCATACAAACATGTAAAGACTTGTACAGGCTAATAAAAGAGGTTTAAGGAGATGGTATGGCTGCAGGCTTAGAAGAATTTTTTTTTTTCTTAAAAAAGTGACTGAATTAATTATGTACCAATTTAACACAGCTATTCCTTAAGCAACCAATATACTCCTGTTTACTTACTCTACTTTTTCCTTAATTTACCTTTTATATGCTTATTAAACAGTTTTCACTTTTTTATAGGCAGCATTTATGAGTTGCATGCAAATTTTTTTCATTCTTCCTTCCCTGTTTCTAACTTGAAATACTATGTTGTCTTCATTGAGAGGTTCTGTAAACTGTACCTGGAACTGTAAATCAGTATAAATACAGAACATAGAGCATGCCAGTAAGATCAGATGTGATTGAGAAGAGATGGTCCTATGTGTTTCAATTTAGAGGGTTTTGGATGTGAATCTCTGGGTTGGACATATTTCTCTTGATCTTCTTTTATAACAGGCTTGATCTACTTATTTTTGTAAGTTCTCCTAATTATGTAAAACAAAAAGATTTTTTTTTTGTGCTTTATGCCTTCTAAAGTAATATAAACTTGTCTTTCATGCTATATATTTCAAAATCAGACCTAGTATGATCAGGGTGAGTGCATTCCATCTGTATAAATAAATGGTGTCACTAGTTTCATTTGTTATGTGTTGGTGTTCCTTTTATTACTATTAAAAAGAAGGCTAAATCACTAAGGGAAGAGATTATTTTCACAGGTTTTTCTTTTCCATTGGAACAATGGTAAAAAGATTATCTGACTTTCAGATTTTCAGATTCTATTTGACCTACAATTGAGGATAGGGAACATAGAGAGCATCTGTAAAATTAGTTCCCCGTAATACATGTAAAACGGTTTGCATGAATCATTGAATGTTTTGATACCCACGTTGAAATCAGTAAACTTAAATTGGAAGACAAGCATGGGTCCTGAGCATGTTCCTTATATCACCCCTGGAAGCAAAGACTTCTAACTTCAATTAGCTGCGTTGATGTAAAAAGTCTAATAAATGCCGATTTGGCCAAGATTTAATTGCAGGATAGAAGCTCGTAGTTTGAGAGCTCAAAAAAGGTGATTTTTGTAGGAAGGTTTACAGGAGAGATTTCAAGGCAGGTTAGCAACACAAACATACAGTTACAGTCTGCTACTTGAACTGCACCTTACATCATGAGAACAGTTATTCTGTTACGCTCTCAAGAAGGAATTTCAGAGACATCCAATTTATACTGCAAGGTAGTCAGTATGGTATTGGAGTCATTTAGCTGCTCTGGCTTCTCTGTAACATACACATTTGGAAAATTATGCTAATGATGTAAATATTACAGGTAGCAATAGCAAAAATAGATAAATCACCACTATCTTTCCAGATGAGCAGAAGTAGCTCTTTTGACTACTGATGGAAGTAGAATTTCCACTATTTCAGAAAATAGATCATCATCAGTTGTGTTTTCCAGAACTTAAAGATACCGAAGGAACTTCCTGACTATAGTATTATAGTCGTGTATATTACTTACCTGCAGGTGCCGCTGCTGTTTGTGACCCTGTTCTTTGCACTATAAAATACCTGTGCTGGTAAAAACATTGTTTTAATATGAGGACAGCTGTTGCTATGGTTACAGTGAAGACAGATTTGATACTGTTATTTTAACACACAGGAAATACTCCATCCCCAGGCAGGATTAGTATTACAATACATGTGTAATAAAAAGTGTTATGAGTATTGTATATAACATTTTTATATTCCACAATATTGGCAAAATAAGTTCATCATAAATTAAGGCAGTGCCTGCCATCTGGCTACTAAACCATTTAATAATACCACCTTAATCCATTTTTACCTAAACTAGTCTAGTCTAACAGTGAATATGCCCAACATATTTACATATGTAGAATGTTGGTAAAGCTGATTCTTATGATCTTGCCTATACAAGACAGTGCTTAGGCATGAATTTAATTTTTAAATCTTTAAATTAGAGCATCTGTGGAAATTAAATTAAATGGAGATTACTTGCTTGCATGTAAGTTTTCTGGAAACTGTGGCTGAAATCAGAAAACATAAGATCAGTAACTTAAATCTGTGTTCATTTGCTAGTGCTTGAAAATAAAACAATGTGTGAATATCTTCGGCTAGTGTAAATAAAGCTCTTGATTTTTAACAGAACTGTGTGCTGTATCAGTGAAATGGCAGGAATTACCTCAGACTCTGAAGCATTTGATGTAGAGCAAGCAAAAAACCTCAATGAAAAGCATAAATACAGAAGAAAATGAAAACAAACTTTCCCAACAGGAAACTAAATCGGTCAGGAACCACTGCTTAAAATTTGGTGCTTAAAGAGCCGCTAAATGACTCTGGAACAGCTGCAACAGAGTTGGGGGGGCAAGGAGGGGGGAGCAGCCAGTCAGCACGCAAATACTACACACCAGATCAAAATTAGAAAGAACAGGTGAAGTGAGAAGCACATATCTTAAGTGCAAGATTCACCAATACTGCATGTAATGCTAGTTCTGTTAATTGTTTTTCTGAACAATCATCTAAAATTGTTATCTTTAGTCGTAGACCCAGAGAGAAAACAAGCAGTGAATACCAGTCTTTGAAAATGTGTATTCTGGGTGGGACTGCCTAAGGGACAACATGGAAATATTTTGTGCAACAGACCTTACACAGTAGGTTCTTGATTTGTTTTTCAGGGAATGATGCAACTGGATAGGGACACTTGAGAAATAATTAGGCAAGAGGAGTTTAGTAAAACAAATGTTTGCCCTATGAACAGTGCCTTGAGCAATGTCAGACAGAGATGACAAACTCCACTGAACAATACAGCTGCACTCCCACAATAGCAGACGTTTACTGGCTCTAAAAATAAAGCTGTTTTATTATCTCGCTCAAGAGGTTATCTGTGAATATTAAAAGAGATATTTTAGCCATATTTTGGTAAGACCTTCAAATTTTTTGTAAACATGCAATTGTGACATGATTACTTAAACTCTCCAGTTTCTTCACCATGGAAATACACTAATTGTCTAGTGGCATTTTAAGTTTCTCACTTGTCTAACTTTGCTCTTCTGTTTAGTGACACGGATATCCTGTTGTTTGGATTGAAAAATGAGATAGTATACTCTTCTTAGCTTATGTTACTAGTTATGTTACTATGTTACAACAAAATTTACAGTACTATATTCAGCCAATTCTAATTCCCAGCACTGCAGAGGACATACTGCCAACAAGCCCCTTCTCCTTTAGTTCTCACTCCATGCATTCCTAAAGCACTCCAGAAGCTGTTAGATAATCTAAGGAAAAAAAAAATAGGAAATTAAAAAAATAATAAATTATTAAGAACGAGGTTATAAAAATATCAATACCCAAATCTGCTCAAGGTAACCTGTAGTTAATACAGTACAATTTTTCTCCTAAAAGCAATACACTTTCTCAATTTAATTTAATATAATGTTGGCAGGGCTTGAAAGAGCTGGGTTGATATTCCCCCCTGTTCTTCAAAAGATGGTACAGCAAACTCAAGAGCATATATATGTTTGTTTCCCCCCCCCCCCCCCCCCCAGACTGAAGTCAGGTAAATCACTCTGGCTGTGTTTTTTGATCCCTTCACGTAAGTATAATATAATCAAAGAAGCATGGGTTTGCCTGATAAACTTTAATATGCATATTTTAAGTACAGAGTGAGCAGCAGGCTTATGTCTATTTCATCTTAGTAATGAGCAAGTATTAAGTTGTCATATTTGATCTTCAGTGATGGCCTCCATTCTTCTTTGGAGGAAATAATGCATATTCAACACCAAGAGCTATGACGAAAGCTGCAAATCCCCACTTGAGTCCCCTAGTAAAGACTTCTGTTAAGGTGACAGGTTTTGCAAAACCACCCATATATCTCCAGGCTTCATTACTAGAAGAAAGATGAAACCAAAAAAAGAGTAAAACAAGATCAGTGGAGCCACTGTGATAAACATTAACAGGAATATCTTTGTTCAGAAAAAAAGATGAAGGTATTTCAACTAGATATGCATTGAGACTGTAACATTTCTATCATTTAAGTCACAGGAGTTGCCACAAGTAAAGTTCATGATACCAGTTCATACCCTTTATGCATGTAATTTGAGATACAAGTAACACCAGCAAGCAATGTAATTCTAGTAACAGGATCACTTCCCCAAATGTATGTAATTGTGTCTTCTGTTTTTACTCTGCAACAAAATCAGAACCCACTAGCACATGCATGGGATGGAGGAACCACAAAGGCTAGTCACTGTGCTAGACAGTATCTAGCATAGTTAAATCTTAAAAGGGAAAGTTTTTCCAGCCACAGAAAACTCATCCTAGTGTGGAGGTACTTTCTGTTTTACTAAAGTCAGAAAAACTTACTAAAACTGATGTAAAAAAACCAACCCAAAACAAACCAGAACCACCACAAAACTGAATAAATTGTGGTTTGCTAAAAAGCTACAGAATATTTGCAAACCTCACGCTGCTTTGCCTGTTTTCAACCTACATTGTTATTGAAATGTTAGTCACTGCTTCATATATCAAAGAGGGGAGCCCTAGAGAGGGTTACTTTTTCAAGACCTCTAGTGCAAGATATTAATAATGCAATCTTCTTCCAGATAACTGAAGCAAATAACTTGATACTTTAATTTCTCCTTTGTTGAAGAAGATTGGCATGATACTTGTACTTGTCCTATGGAACTGAAACATTACCTTACATAAAATTTGCAAAGTTCAGGAGGAATCATCTCATGCTTTAAGTTTGACTTTGCTCCTTATTTCAACTCTTCACATAATTGGCTCAATTATTTTTTTTTACCAGAGAAACACTTTTATTTTTTTATCTAGGAAGGGCAACAAATATTACACAAGCTCTTTTCCAGTTTGCTGTTTTGCAGCACTTCCTGAGCACTGCACTTGGAAGAATATGCACTAAAACTGTGGTTAATTTACATTTATGATACTAAATTGTGCCAATTTTTTATGGGATTAAGACTATTGCTTGCTGAAAACAAATTTTTCATAAGCAAAGGGGAAAAATAAAAGCTAACACTGCTTGCACTCCACAGAGGCAGTGTAAATGTGATATAGGCCTGAAACCCATAATCCTAAGGACTCATATCTCAAATTATTCTTATCATCAAAACTAAGTTTTACTCTGTGCTTACAGCCTTAAACTTTTTCAAAGGAAGGAAAAAAGTGCTGTCAATCCCAAGCCCCTCCAGAGGCTATAGCATGTAACAACTTTTTAACAGATCACCTGTTCACTCTTACATTTTTCTTGTAGTGATTTGAAGTAAAGCCTTTTCTATGAAGGCTCCTGGAATAGTTTGCTCATGCAACTTTTGCCTTAGAGAAGAACTGGGCTATACAGCACAAGACATTTAGCAGTTTTATTCCCCAAAATTTGAGAGAACTTGAGCATAGCATTACAGAATTCATGATGTGGGAGAAATATATTAAGCCCTGTTTTAAGAGCTGCCTAAATGGTCCAGAATTGTCTAGCTAAAAAAGAGGTGGTATTCATTGCAGAATGGGACAATTTAAGGTGTAAAAATCTGATTTTCCATTATGTTTTTCACTGCTTAGCAAAATAAAATGCACAGTTGAATCAAATTGCACATTGTATATTGGGATATTTCTTCTTTTCAAATAAAGGCCTCCTGTTGTATGTGAGGATTGCTATTTGTACTCAGAACATCAATGTAAGTTCTATCAACTTCAGCAAGATCTGAACACACAATCTCTACTGAAAAGGGATAGGCTTACTCACGTGTGCAAGGCCTAATATTACTTAAGTGTTTTGGTGGATGAAGTATTGGTCACCGTGCCCGATCTGTATCATCATGAAATATCACAAAATGCAAGGGTGCCTTGCAAAATGTGGACACTGGGCACAGTGATGCATGGCATGACCTCCGCAGAAAAACTAAATAAAGACGTAGCTGAAATTCTGCTAATATATTCTAGATGCATTTTCACTATTTTTACTAAAGAAAGAATAATCTGCAATGACAATGTCCAGTTGATGCTACAAGACAACATATCAAGACTATATTGTACTTACCGAGCCCATGGATCTTTAAGACCCCGTTTAGCTAGCATTTCCTGGACCCTCTCTAGTGGAGTACCCTCTACCTTCCATTGTCTGTAGTCAGGGAGTTCCATTTTGCCATGGCCATGTCCATGTTCATTTCCATGCCCCATACCTACAAGAGAAGATCAGAGTTTTTTATTTCTCAGGGAGGATCAGCTTATTTTCACACTTGCAAAAGAACAATACCTTCTACTGGAAAAACAGGGAGGTTATGAGAAGTATTTCAAAGCACGTAACACGGCACATGAAGCATCTCCTGCATTGTACAGAGTACATGGAAAACAAAGAGCTAGGAGACTTTACGCTGCATTTCAGAAGTTGGTGATTAAACACAATACCGCAAACTGTGCAGACTTAAGTGGTACTGTGTTATAAGTCACCACCACCATGACATTCATGAAGCAGCTCTGCAAATATCTGTGCCAGAAAAATAACGTCAGAAAAATAATAGTTTCCAATGTCTATAAATGCACTTTAGTAACACCAGGGCCCACCAGCTTGCAGGCTTTCCAGAGAACATCAAAAAGCTCAGAGTTCAGTTTGGAAATTTCTAATTAGAGCTATGATCACCAAGCTCTGAAGAAAAACATGAAAAATAAAAAGACATGGTTCCTCAGCTCCTTTTTTTTCCCCCCTTTTTTTTTTTCCTTCAGTCAAACATAACTATGGCAATAAACAGGCACAGGACAGATAAATGGACAAGGAGAGGCACCTTACTAGTAATTTCATGAGGCTGGGAAATATATGCTTTATTTAGACACAACTTTGAGATAACTATGAAAATATTACAGTTCCCACTAAAAACAGTAGTCAAGGCAAATGGTAAAGTGAACATTTTCAGTGAGATCATGAAGGACCAGAATAAAATAACAACGGCTTTGAAGTCTCCATTTTCACAAAGCACCTGAGATAATTTTGAGCCAGGATTTCCCATTTTAACACACATCTGGTAACAAAGAACAGATTTAATGTCCTTAATTTTTATGAGTATTGACTGGAACACAGTGATGCCAAGAACACAGCTTTGAAGCCTGTAACTCTTGAAGACCCCAAGCCGTGGAAGGAAGCAAAGAGGATACTCTTGCAGGAGGAAACCTGAAGAAGAGCTCTAATGCTGTCATTAACTGAAAAACTCCTCCCAAATTAGCCCCCAGTCTACACCCTTGCCATAAAGCCCCAAGACGTCTCTCCTACTAGTTTTCTTTCTGCAAAAAAAGGGGTTTGTAACACACACTAGCGCGCACACACCGCGGCCAGCACTGCAGCATCAGCCAGGCACTCTCCGCCACCAAAGCCGGCAAAAGCTGGGCCGAGAGGGAGCCCCGGGCCGGGGGGACAGGAAGGCCGGCACAGCACCAGCACCGAGGCCCGCTAGCCCAGCGGGGCGGGGCGGCTGTCCACCTAACGGCGCGCAGAGAAGGGCCACGGCGGCTGCGCCAGGCCGCTGCGGCTCGGAAGCGCAGCGG